>VSMD01015676.1:0-46158 GCA_008750895.1 Mirza zaza
CCTGCGTCGGGAGGCGGGGCCCAGGGCGATGACGTCATGTGGCCACGCCCCCGCCGTCCCGATATCTGCCGCGCCGCCCGCCATTTTGTCTCCAGTGTCTCGTCTGTCGTGGACTGTGCTGGGGCATCTCTGTCGGTCCGTAGGCGGGAGGCAGGGTACAGGGTCTATTGTCTGTGTTTGGCTCTGTGGTTTGGTCCGAGGCCCTCCGGAGCTCTCCCGGGGGTAGTCCGCAGAAGCCGCAGCGGCCGCCCCTGCCCCTCCCCTTGATCCCCGGGCCAGGGAGGGACCGAGCCCGCGGCGTCACGCCCCTCAGCGCTCGCCGCTTTCTTCTCTGTCGCTGCGTCCGCATCGTGTCCCCGGAATCAGACGGTGGTGCCCCATAGATGGCCAGCTTTCCCCCGAGGGTCAACGAGAAAGAGATCGGTGAGGAGCGGGACTGTGGGTGGGACTGAGGAGAGAGGCAGGGACTCCCCGGAGGAGGCTTGGGAGGAAGCGCCTCGAGCGAGCGGCGCCAGCCTATGGCGAAGAGAAGGAAGCAGCCCCGCGGGAGGGTGTCCGCCGAGGGGTAAATAAATAGGAACTGCGTCGATGCGGCGCCTGCTTCGCTTCTGGCACGGAGGGAGGGTCGAGGGGAGCCTGGGCGCGCAGGGGCGAGGGTGTGGTGGGAGCGAGCCCGGGGCCGGTCTGAACCGGCCTTCCCGTTGCTTTGTGGCCGCGGCGGGCACGCATCCCTCCGGACCCCAGTTTCTTCACCAGAGGTCCACGCGGGGCTGGGGTGTCGAGTGGACGGGGGAGGGGTTACCCCCAGGGGTTGCTGGCAAGTCTCATTTAAGTTTGCGATGGGGAAAAGTAAACCTGTGTGTTCAGAGCTGCAATGAGAGGAAGGGGTCCTCGCGTATACTAACAGCTTTTTGATCGAGAAACTTGCCAAAAGAGGTGCCAACAGCCTGGAAAAAGCAATACAGTATTTAAAAAATGGTAGGACGTGAAGAAAGGCTGCGGTTCAAGGGAGGAGACTCTTCGAGGGTTATCATTCAAACACACTTGGGAGGAGCTGAGTGAGTGGTTGGGTGGAGTGACTGAAGAATAGCTGCTCTTCGGAAGAACAAACTGGAAAGGCTTTCCCGGCTTAGTGGCTTGGCTAACCCTGCCCCGCGGAAGACAGGGCAATGGGTGCGAAGGTTGTGCGTCCACACCTGCTCAGTGGCTCAGTTGAAAGCGCCTCGCGTTATTTAAATCCTCCCTCTTTAAGTAAAAGAACTGGAACAACTTTGAGGGGTGTTGGGGTACTGTGCATTGACTGATATGCTTAATAAACATTGATTTTACTGTGTTAAGTAAAAATTGGCGATGGCCACTGAGTAGAGAGCATTTGCGTCTTCCTGCTCTTGAAGTAAATATGTGTCTTTACTAAATAGAGGGAGGAGGTATTTCTAGAGAAGAGAGGCTGAAGCAGTCAAAACGCCCTCTATCTTGTATGTGGGTGACTTTTTATATCTAGAAAGAGCTATCTTAGAATTCTGGACTTTTGTGCTCTTAGGGATAAGACTGAATGGCCAATCAGGAGGGGACTTTAACCCTGGTTTTAATAACTGTTTTAAAGATACAAAAAACACCAAAACTTCATGTCCAGTTTTTATTTTAACTGTATTTTAAGACTACTAAGTATGTCTTGAAGTGGGACATAGAAATCAAATGTTCTTATAATCAGTCCTGTGGGTTTTTTCCCCTCCACTACATGGTAATATTATAGATGAATGATCTGCCTTTAGTTTATTTTACCTCGGCTTGATAAACCATTTTTGAAAACTTTCCAGTCTTCTTTTCTAAGGATTCGATAGATCTTCTTTATAGAACCATCCATTAAGTGGCCCTGTTATTTTTAATTTAAAAAATTATTATTTCTTGCATATTTAGGTCTAGGTGTTATTTCCTGCATATGGCATAAAAAGTTACTAGCTAAGCGCCAAATATCTAGAAAAACTTTGGCCTTTTCTAAGCTTTTTTTAACCCCATTTTTTATTTCTTTGTTTCTTTTTTTGAAGTATCATTTGGATACAAGGTTAAACATTTATTTTTCTGTGTAGCTTTTTAATCAATGAGTAAGAACAAATTTTTTCCCATTTCTTTGGTATTAATTGTAGCCAAGCCAAGTTTGGTTTAATCCAGTACTTACTGAGTAGAAAGAAGCAAGTTTCTATGAATCACTAAGGAATTCTATATGACAGGAATTACTGCTCTGGGCTACTGCCCTTTCACTAGGCACTGACTGCCACAGATCCTTTGCAGGAAGGAATGTGAAGGAGCTAAATGTGGTTTACTTGGTTTAGCAGTGAGTTGAATGAGGTGTTACCACTGTACAGATATTAATATGTAGCTTAGTATCTTATGGCTAATTTCCCATGGCAGGCATCCTTTCCCTTATGCAAGGTCATTAAATTATACTTTTTTTTTTTTTT
Source organism: Mirza zaza (assembly GCA_008750895.1). Taxonomy (NCBI): domain Eukaryota; kingdom Metazoa; phylum Chordata; class Mammalia; order Primates; family Cheirogaleidae; genus Mirza; species Mirza zaza. The sequence goes on from VSMD01015676.1 coordinate 2,460, forward strand.
TTTTTTGGAGACAGAGTCTCACTCTGTTGCCCCAGCTAGAGTGCTGTGGCATCAGCCTAGCTCACAGCAACCTCAAACTCCTGGGCTCAAGCGATTCTCCTGCCTCATCCTCCCTAGTAGTTGGGACTACAGGCGCATGCCACCATGCCTGGCTAAATTTTTCTAGTAGGGATGGGATCTCTCACTCTTGCTCAGGCTGATCTCAAACTTCTGAGCTCCAGCGATGCTCCCAGAGTGCTAGGATTACAGGTGTGAGCCACTGTGCCCAGCCAAATTGTACATTTTTATTGCTAACATTAAAAGGAAAAATTTCTGATAGATGTACCAAAATAGAATAAATCTTATTAGGTATTTTTATTTACGAATATCATAGAGAAATAGGTCTCAGGTTTTTTTATGTTTTAAACTGTACCCATTTGTTAATGTGTCAAAGAATTGGGCAAGGAACATTTAAATCACTTAAGAATGGGAGTTTATACATGTGCTTTCATACTCATTCAATAAATATTTACTGACCACCTGTCATATGCAGGTGCTATACTAGCTATTGGTGGAGTACACATTCACACTGGAAGTGTCACTGAATGAGGACATTTTTAGGGATTTGTGTGTATAGATCTTCTATAGTTACAAGAGTATAAGTGGTTCTTATTTGAACTGCCATACGTAGACTATATTAAAGTTCAGTTGTTGTAAAGTTTAAGCCAAAAACATATAAAAATACTTTATTATAACACTGTAGAGTTGACCAGACAACTGACCACAAAATAGGTAACAGGGAAACTAAACTGATAATAACCTATAACAAAAAAGGAAAAATGGTAAAACTTGAAATCAAGACCAACCCAAAACAGTATTGGTGATATACTGGTAAAGAGGCTCTTTTCCCGAAATTAAATTGCAGTTGAGTTTGCATGTGTATATTGTAGTAGGAGCTAGATGGTTATGCTTTTTGTTACATATGGAAGTAATGTTCTCCATATGCTCTGATAATATGCCAGTTTTTGTTATGAATGCAAAATTTGAGTAATATTAACTAAATTAAAAATGTATGACATTGCACATTTTTTATCCTTAAAAACCAAATTATTCTATTTTTTGAGTCAGTGTGGGTCCATTAGGAAGACTCTTGAGCACCACTATTTGAGAATCACAGATACAATTCAGTTTAAAGCACTGCTTGGGTAGGTTCGACTACACAACTTTTAAGTCCCTTAGAGTTCTGAGAGTTTTGTAATTTTCATGACCTGGGCATGAAAAGGATGAGAATGTTCATGTTTGTTTTTCTTTTCTTTTTTTTTTTTTTTTTTTTTTTTTTAGATACGTTAGATGAGCAAAGAATATTCATGTTTGAATAGGCCATTTTATAGTGCTTTCCTTTGAGTAGTGGTATAATAATCATATTCTATAGTGGTTTATGGTTTTCGAAGGCTAAAAAAATTAATTTGGAAGATAACTTTCTTGCAAAGTAATTTTAATCTCTTGCATTTTAAATGCCATGAATTTGATGAAAACATAATCAAAAGTTAGGACTTTAGTAATTGCCACCACTACTTGGTCATTACATTGTTATTTGACCTTTTTTTTTTTAACTCTTTCATTGGGAAATTTTAGGAAAATCGCTGTACCAAAAGTTTAAGATGATTATTATCATTAAGGGATCTTCACATCACATACTTCCCCTTAGAGAGTGGAAAGCAGAACTCACTGTACCCTGTCTGCATAGAAAAGAGAAAAAACTCATTAAATCCTAAAGTAATATGGAAGCAGTCTTACATTCATCGTTGATTATATATGATATCCTGTATTTTTATTTTTATTTTCAGTGAGATCACGGACTATAGGTGAACTTTTAGCTCCAGCAGCTCCTTTTGACAAGAAATGTGGTCGTGAAAACTGGACTGTTGCCTTTGCTCCAGATGGTTCATACTTTGCTTGGTCACAAGGACATCGTACAGTAAAGCTCGTCCCATGGTCCCAGTGCCTTAAGAACTTGTAAGACTCTTTTCTTTTTTATATTTTGTATCTGTTTGTGGAATTGACCATTCTCTGCCAGTGTGGGGTAATAAAAACATTTTGATATTTAAGTTTTCCTTTACAGATGGTGTTGTAACTGTGTCTTAATCTTAGGCTGAATATATTTGTTAGAAAATTGGTTTAAAGAATTGCCTGGTTTTATTTATACAGTATGGAATATTTTTTCAGATATTTATGTGTCTTTAAGTTATTCTATATTTTAAAAGGCAGATTAATTGTTCCCTGTTAGTGTATGTATTGTGTTGTGCCAGAGCAGGTCAATATTTTATTGGATAACAGTGGTACATAGATCATGTAATTATATTTGTGTATTTTTTCATTGAATTTGAATATTTGTTGAAAGTTTTTCTAAAATGTATCATATGCTAAATTGAATCTTTCCTTGCTTTTTGTATCTAGTAGACCTTCATGGTTATATTCATTAATGGTCTTATTACATATTACTTTAGGTCTAGAAAGTATGAGAAACTGATTATTATGGTTTAAGGTGGTTCTTTTTAAGGTAATTTTCCAGGATCAGCTTGATGATATGTTAAGTTACTAGCGTTTTTTTTGTTTTTTTTTTTTTTGCTTGTTTATATTAATGTTTTTGCCTTTAGGTTGAAGGAGTCCAAATTGATACAATGGTTTTGAGGAGAATTTGGGAGGCAAATAGGTTATAAATTGCTTTATTGTTGAACTTTTTCTCAGCCACTAAGAATTTCTGTTAATGATCTGAATTTCTTTGCTCTGTCTTTCGTGGTTCAAATAGCAACTTTTCCCCTTCTGACCTATAGGATTCTGTTGTTACTTAGTATCATTATAATTAAATTGATGTTTTTATAAAATTCATGATTATTCAATATCCAGAAGAATCTAGAATAAATAATAATTCAATTTTAATCTTTTTTCCCCCAGTCTCTTGCATGGCACCAAGAATGTTACCAATTCAAGCAGTTTAAGATTGTCAAGGCAAAATAGTGATGGTGGTCAGAAAAATAAGCCTCGCGAACATATTATAGACTGTGGAGATATAGTCTGGAGTCTTGCTTTTGGGTCTTCAGTTCCAGAAAAACAGAGTCGATGTGTAAATATAGAATGGCATCGATTCAGATTTGGACAAGATCAGCTACTCCTTGCCACAGGGTTAAACAATGGGCGTATCAAAATATGGGATGTATACACAGGTATGGATTCATAGTTTTAAAAGCAAACCTAATTATTTTTATAATGGAGGACACTGGTTATAGGCACTGGAATATATGATTTGAAAGTTTTAACTTACTGAAAAGTAATGATTGGTGCTAGTAGTGTGTCTTTATAATTGACCTGAACAGCATCTTTAGCTCATGATTTTAATTTAGGAAAACAATATAGAGTTCACTCTTCAGAGAATGTTATAGTAGGGAAGGGCACGTCTAGGGAATGTTATTTAATTATCATTTTTAAACTAGTAATTTAGTTTATGACTCAAATAGCCAGGTGTTTTCTTACATACTTTTTCAATAATTGATAGCTTAGAGGCTTTTAAGAAGCAAATCAAGTTTCAACAATCATTAGCTAACCTTTGGAAGGTTTTAGTGACAGTTTATCTAAAGTCCAACTAGACAGATTGAGAAGTTAAATTCTTTGGGCAATTAAAAACAAATGTGGCCGAGGCATGCAGATTGCTCAAGGTCTGGAGTTTGAAACCAGCGTGAGCAAGAGTGAGACCCCGTTTCTACTATAAATAAAAAGAAATTAATTGGCCAACTAATATATATAGAAAAAACTAGCCGGACATGGTGGCATGTGCCTGTAGTCCCAGCTACTCCGGAGGCTGAGGCAGTAGGATCGCTTGAGCCCAGGAGTTTGAGGTTGCTCTGAGCTAGACTGATGCCACAGCACTCACTCTAGCCTGGGCAACAAAGCGAGACTCTTGTCTCAAAAAAAAAAAACAAATGTGTTGTTCACTTCCTGAATTGGTTTGTAGCATGTATTATGTATTCAAAAATGTAAAGGATTTTTAAAATGAGCATTAAAACAATATGTACATTAAAACACAGCAAGTGATACTAATAATGAATGGGGATAATGAATCAAAATTTGACTGGATTCTTGAAAAAAAAATTTAAGGTAAACACATAGATTCTTCTAGAAAACAAAACTCTTATGGTATTAGAAAAATAAAGTACATTTTTTCTACTGGTATTATGTTTGAATTTAAAGTTGTTGTGGGATAACATGTATCTTTTGGGGAGTTTGAACAGTCGATTAGTAATCCAAGTTCAAGGAAATAATAAGCAAACGAATAATTTGATTTTATATTTTAAAGTCATACTGTTCAAAGATTTGGAAAATGATAATGTGGGGGCTTTCTTGATATTAAATTAACATGATCTGGGAGTTTACATTTCAGGAATTAGATTTTAATTTTTTTGATAAACTTAGGCTTTACTAGCTTGGAAAGAATCCATTTTAAAACGATGTAAATAGTAGTAAATCTTTAATGGTAACAATAATGGCACTAATAAATAAGTTATTTTATACTTGATAAACTAAGGAGGTGGCCAAGAATTTCTATTCATTTTTTTAATGGTGAATAACCCTATTTTTTAAAAGAAGGAATTGATAAAAATATTAATACTATCTTTTTCCCCCTTCCATCACATTTAGGAAAACTCCTCCTTAACTTGGTAGATCATACTGAAGTGGTCAGAGATTTAACTTTTGCTCCAGATGGGAGCTTGATTCTAGTGTCTGCTTCAAGAGACAAAACTCTCAGAGTGTGGGACCTGAAAGATGATGGTATGTCTTTTTTCCAGGCTGTGAAAAAGGATTAGTTTCTTAATATTACTATTGAGAGGTATAAGGGTTCATCTGGGGCATTTGACTTTAAAAATGGCATATGATCAGAGCATCCTTTTCTCTACTTAACCTTTGGTTCCTTTTCCTTTATAGATTGATCAAAATCATAAATATGACCCAGAATAGGAAGCAGCAATTATTCTAAGTAAATAATCTGATATTATTCAGGAACTAACCACACAGATTGTATCAACTATTTGAGGACAAAAATTTCCATCAGATTTAGGATCTTACGTGAACTGGTCTTTGTTAGTTTATTTTTTCTATCTTAGGGAGGGTTATTAACTTCCTGCATTTGCTTAGTGAAAATGTAGGTAGAAGATTGGCTGGGCGTGATGGCTCACACCTGTAATCCTAGCACTCTGGGAGACTGAGGTGGGAGGATGGCTCAAGGTCAGGAGTTTGAGACCAACCTGAGTAAGAGTGAGACACTCGGTCTCTACCAAAAATAGAAAAAAATAGCCAGGCATGGTGGCGCATGCCTGTAGTCCCAGCTACTTGGGAGGCTGAGGCAGAAGGATTGCTTGAGCCCAGGAGTTTGAGGTTGCTCTGAGCGAGGCTGACACCACAGCACTCTAGCCGGGGCAACAGAATGAGACTGTCTCAAAAAAAAAAAAAAAAAATTTATTTTGAGAGGACCAGAGATGAACATTTCTTCCTCCTCCTTAGTCCCTAAGGAAAGAGTTTACATTTTTAACAAAAAAACTTATAAATATGATTTGCTGGTGCTCTAACAGCCTTAAGCTGGAGGTTTATAGGCTTGCCTAGGGATGATATAACTTAAATTTAATGTAGTAGGAAAGAGAACCCTCAGATTTGGAGGCAGTCCAGCTGTTGGGTAGTAATTATTGCTTAATAAAGCAATATGCTGACATTAGCAAATCATGAAGTACCTTCTCTGCATTTTGTCAGCTCCGTGATTGCTTAGTTGTTGAGGGGCAAAGAGATCCCAACAGTAAAAATAGTTATTAAATTTTTATTTTCCTTTGCATATCAAATGGTGCTTGCTTATCTCAACCTAATTTTGATTATATGAATGTTTTATGAATATAGGCGCAGTAAAATGTAAGATCCAAGAGAGTAGAGACTTTGTCTTGTTCACAGCTATATCCTCTGTGCTGGCATAGTGTCTGATATGTAGTAAGCACTCAATAAATATTTTTAAAGCTAAGAGTTAAATATACTTAAGCACAGTTGTCTGCTATGGGTATAATACACAAGAACTTTGAAGTGGAATGTAGGTTACCAAAAAGTAAGAAAAACAAAAGGCATTTTGAAGATGTTCAAGTGTCTTAACCTTGCTAAGTTCCAGTTCCTTCATTTGTAGAATAATGGGATTAGACTAAAAGAATTCTGTCTTCTACAGATGAACAGTCCAACTTTTTCTTAAAGAACTAGATGTTAAATATTTTAGGATTGTGGACTGTGCTGTCTGCCATCACATGTGGGCATGATTGTGTTACAGTAAAATTTTATTTACAAAAATAAGCAGCTGGTGCATATTGCCAAACCCCTGTTACAGATAAGTTGCTTTTAGCTGTAAAAGTTTGTGATCCTGTGATTGACTGCCATTTTGAAATACTTCTCATTTGAAATGGATTCTATTAACAGATACTTCTTTTTGTTCAGGAAACATGATGAAGGTATTGAGGGGGCATCAGAACTGGGTGTACAGCTGTGCATTCTCTCCTGACTCTTCTATGCTGTGTTCAGTTGGAGCCAGTAAAGCAGTATGTGTCAAAGTTCTTGTACATTCATTGTGAATTGGATTATAATAATGTGTGTATAATCATTTTAAATCTAAGTAACCTATTAAGTCTGTGCTCGGTGTCACGAATATCTTAAATGTTTAATTTCATGATGGGGAGAATTTGCATGAAGGAAATTAAATAAATATAGTTATTGATTATGAAGTGAGAAGTTGGATTGCTTTTAGGGATTATATTCATAAAATGAGGGGGTATGTCAATTTTATTTTTTGTAAGATCTAGAAAAGTTTATGTGGCTATAGAAGAGATCTAGTCCATATGTTAAGACATTCCCTTGCTAATTATTTTCTTCTCTGTTGTTCTATTTTTTTTGTCCAGCTTGCTGTTTTTAAAGTTTTGAGTCCCAGCTGGTCCTGGACATTTAACTGAAAAAAAGTAACTTAAAAACCTAATGAGAATAAAAATAGCACTTATGTATGTTTTAGAGTGAATTATAGATGAGATTTGATATTGTCTGTTTTACATAGCATACCTATAAACAGCTTAAGTAAAATGCCTCTTAAGAGGGTTATGCATTATTAATGAACTATTTTAGCTGTTAACCAGCTGATATAGTTAAAGGGACCTCAGTTAGTGTGATATTTATGAAATGGGTTGAAGTCCAAATACATGTGATGATCACAATACACTTTGAATTAATGAGGGGTGGGAGGCTAGTTAAAATGTGTTTTATTTAGTCAAGACATATGTTAAAATGATAGTTACAAATGTTAGAAGTTTAGAATAAAATAGTTTAGTTCTTTAAAAATCATAAGAAGAACAAAGCTAGATGTTGACATTGCTATTTTAGGCTGTGTGTTTTCCATATGCTTCTTGCTTTCCCTGTCACAGGTGGTGGCAGCAATATTGGTGTGATTGAGGTTATGCTGGCACCACTCGCACACAGGCGCACAATGGTGTTAGCTGGGCAGAAAGAGTGGCATCTCTGGCTACCGGGCTGGGGGCGACCTTTACCATAGGATGAAGTAACCTTGCATTCGGCTGCAAGGTGTACTGTACGTACACAGGTGCTGGTCGATGTCCACTTTCTGCTTTTCTTTCTTTCTTTTTTTCTTTTTTAAAATAATTTTCCCCACAGTGAAATCTACTGACTCCTCCGAGTAAATTGATCTTCCAGTTTGATGGAATTGGGAGTCTTGACAAGTGAAACCAATTTAATGTAAAGTAATTGACTTTCAAATGGTTTCTCTGTGCTATTTTTTGGAATTCTATAAGATGCTAGAGATAGCTTAAGTCTTTGATCCAACTTAAAATTTGTACTTATTTTCTTTTACAAATAATATATTGTGTCTGTGCAGAAAAAAGTAGCAGAAAGGATTGCTTTATTCCAAGAGGAGGAGACGTTGTCTTGCTAGGATTGTTATAATCCTCCAAGCTCACATTTAATATAACAGACTGAAGTAAACATTAGAATCCTATTTGGAGCTATTCTGCACAGTCTAACTATTGATCTTTAGAATCTAAAATTGTATGTGAACTTGTTCTTAAATAATTGAACTGTTTTATACTTAAAATGACTAATGATTGTGTGGTCAGTTTGGGAAAAATAAGATTGGTAAATCTTGATTCACAGAAATGTGTAATTATATTATTTTCATAAAATAGCATTTTCATTTTGTAATGTGGTTTAACATCCTTGTTGTTTGCCAAATAAATTTCATTTGGCTGTGAAAATTCTCTTTGCTTGCAGTATCTGTTTCTCTTCCTAGGCTCACGTTGGTGACCCAAGCCTATTGTAAACAAGTGATTATCTCAAAGGGAGATGCCAATGGAGTAACAATTTGTTAACCTTACGTTTTCTGTCTGTATATTTTTTAAAAATTTGGTAGTTTCTGGAAAAAAGAGAAGGGGGTTTGTAGTATTTAACCCTATTTATTTCTGTATATTTTAGTTAATTAGTTTTTGGAATAAATGGATTTCAGTATAACTTTGTGGTTAAATTGCATTGCCTTTATGTTTAGGCTTATTTTTTAATTAACATTTAACAGAAAAACATTTGAAATAGAATTTGCATGTCTGCTTTAATTAACTTAAAAGACTGATTTTAATCTGACTATGACACTGAGCATATTCTTTAAATTACTCATAATTTATAATGTTTAATTTAATATAATCTTAATTAAATTTAGCAGTTTTAGTTTAAGATGTGCCATTTTGTTCTCTGTGTGTCTGAATGAAGCTATAACATTTGCCTTTTTATTGCAGGTTTTCCTTTGGAATATGGATAAATATACCATGATACGGAAACTAGAAGGACATCACCATGATGTTGTAGCTTGTGACTTTTCTCCTGATGGAGCATTACTGGCTACTGCATCTTACGATACTCGAGTATATATTTGGGATCCATATAATGGAGAGATTCTGATGGAATTTGGGTGGGTACAGCATGAATATTTTCATCTATAATTCATCCCTGGCTATCAATATAGCTTTTAAGAAGTTATATGAATAATTAGAATCTCTAACATACAAAACCTAAAATTATAGTCTATCATAATTTAAAATCTTGTTACTTAAACCATTGAATAATGCAAACCTTTAGATATATATTCAATAAATAATTGGGCTCTCTTGCTCTTTATAGAAGTGGTAATTAAAGTTTCATATTGGGGGAAAATGATATTAAGATGAAAGAACGAAAGTTGGATCTAAGCTTACTGTTTTGAACCAACTACATTGTGAAGAAGAGAATAATTTGGATATATCAGCTCTACTCAATCTCAGTTGTATTCCTTAAGGATACTTTAAACCTTATTCAAAGAGATATGTACTTTGTACCTGGGTAGTTTTGTTTCTTTAAGTAACTCTGATATCCACTGAAAACATGTATTTGACCTCAGGCACCTGTTTCCCCCACCTACACCAATATTTGCTGGAGGAGCAAATGACCGATGGGTACGATCTGTATCTTTTAGTCATGATGGACTGCATATTGCAAGCCTTGCTGATGATAAGTAAGTATGTGAACTATAGCTTGACTTACTTCTTACTGCCTTTTAAAGATTTCCTTTCATCTTTCTACTTAATGAAACATTCTTTTTTTTTTTTTTTTTTTGAGACAAAGTCTCGCTTTGTTGCCGGGGCTAGAGTGCTGTGGCATCAGCCTAGCTCACAGCAACCTCAAACTCCTGGGCTCAAGCGATCCTCCTGACTCAGCCCCCGAGTAGCTGGGACTACACGCACATGCCACCATGCCTGGCTAATTTTTTTTTCTATTTATATTAGTTGGCCAATTTATTTCTATTTATAGTAGAGATGGCATCTCGCTCTTGCTTAGGCTTGTTTCGAACTCCTGACCTCGAGCAGTCCGCCCACTTCGGCCTCCCAGAGTGCTAGGATTACAGGCATGAGGCACCGCACCCGGCCGATGAAAACATTCTTAAGCCTTAAAGCCTTTCTGTAGTTAAAGAGTTTTAATGTCTCTTTATCTAGACAAGACCTTTGGAGATGTTAATATGTTTTAAAGATTATTGGCCTGGGGCGGGGGCAATGGCTCATGCCTGTAATCCTAGCAATCTGGGAGGGTGAGACAGGAAGATCACTTGGGCTCAGAAGTTCCAGACTATCCTGAGCAAGAATGAGACTGGGTCTCTACCAAATAGAAAAAAAAAACGCAGCCAGGGGTTGCAGCACGCACCTGTAGTCCCAGCTACCGGAGAGGCTGAGGCAGAAGAATTGCTTAGAGCCCAGGAGTTGGAGGTTGCAGTCAGCTACAGTGGTGCCACTGCACTCTACCCAGGGTGACAGAGTAAGACACTGTCTCAACAACAACAAAAACAAGGCAACTGAACACCCTCCTCACAACCCTCTACCCTAAATAAAAAACGAATACTGGCTTCTACAGTTATCCTTGTAAACTAAAGATAATGCATGCCTTTCCTTGTGTTTCTTGTTTAAGCAAACTGGATAGATTCTTAATCAGCTTTTAGCCCAGCTCACAGAGATTTTTTAAAGTAGTATCTTACAAAGGTTGAAGCAGAAGGAAATTTCTAAAGTGAAGAAATAGTAAAACCATAGTAATTTCTATTCACTGTGATTGAGACTAGAAGATAAAATTTTACATGAATGAGATGTTCTTATTGGTAAGAAGCAGAAATCAGTTATAGGCATTTCATTTTTTCATGCTTTCTTCATACAGTGTTCATGGATATACAACATTGAGTAGTTTGGTCACATCATTCATAAAGCGACTCATTATTTTTCCAGAATATTAGCAAATATATGGGCAGAGTTTTATTAGCAACCATTGTTTTCTGTTTGCTCAGATAGATTCTGCATATTAGTTCTTCACTGTATTCCTAGACACACACTGTGTAGGTTAAAAGCCTTTGTAAATGTCTGGAAGAGGGTAAAACAGATTAGATAATTGTCTTTTAAGTGTAAGAAAGTAAGGAGAAAACTTCCCAGTTGTGAACATTATAGGTCTGAATGCCTTAAATTTCCTACTAGATACTCACTAGATAATTTGTTTCCTTTCCAGAATGGTGAGATTCTGGAGAATTGATGAGGATTATCCAGTACAAGTTGCACCTTTGAGCAATGGTCTTTGTTGTGCCTTTTCTACTGACGGCAGTGTTTTAGCTGCTGGGTAAATACATTTTTCTCTTTTCTCTAAGGGACAGTTAGGGGAATTTAAGGTGGCTTTTATGTAAACCAATCAGTAATTTATTGTCAGTAATTCACCAATAAGTGCTCTTTATAATATTATTTCCTTGTTGTAGGGTATATCATTGGTTTGTTCTCTTTAGTTAAGTTTTAATGTGAAGTTTGTGACTCTAATACATAGCCATGGATGATAATTACATGAGATGTAGGGATGTTGAAATACACATGCTCGAGCAACTAAGCTTATGCTTCTTTTCTGTTTAGGACACATGATGGAAGTGTGTATTTTTGGGCCACTCCAAGGCAAGTCCCAAGCCTTCAACATTTATGTCGCCTGTCAATCCGAAGAGTGATGCCCACCCAACAAGTCCAGAAGCTGCCAATTCCTTCCAAAGTTTTGGAGTTTCTCTCCTATCGTATTTAGAAGACTCTGCCTTCCCTACTATTAATAGTAGGGACTGACAGAATACACTTTACACAAACCTCAAGCTTTACTGACTTCAAGTATCTGTTTTTAAAGGTTTAGAAGATTTATTTAATTTGATACGTTCTTGTACTGCATTTTGATCAGTTGAGCTTTTAAAATATTATTTATAGACTGGGATTATAGAAATATTTCTGAACATATCAAATGTAAATTTTTTTAAGTTCTAACTGTGAAAACATACACACATATATATATTTAGATATAAGCTGCTATATGTTGAATAGACTGTTTTGCTTTTCTAATTGTTAGTTCTGACATGTGTATATTGCTTCAGTAGAGCCACAATATGTATCTTTGCTGTAAAGTGGAAGGAATTTTTTTTATTTTGGGACACTGAGATGTTAAATATTGACTTAAGCTGAATTGCCTCATACAGATGTATTTGGTTGGGGAAGCGGTGGGTGTCATACTGACCTGCAAGTGAAACCCTTTTTGTATAGGGAAAGGTGGAGTCTGAATGTGACATTGTTTAAAAAAAAAAAAAAAAACAGAGCCAGGATATAATTAGAAAAAGGATGTCTTCCCGCCCCCTTCCTCTAAATACTTCTGTGGGCCTTAATTTTGGAAACAGCTTGCTACTTTACCTTCATGGTATAAAGTATTATAAATACTAGTCTATTTGGAAAATCCATCTACTGTGTTATTGCTAAATATTTGTTTTTTCTAAGGGACAATTATTTTAAGACCATGAATTTTTTTAAAAACACTTATTATGTTTCTGCAGGGGATGGATATTGGTGACTTGCCAAAGAGAAGCAATCCAGTATATCTGCTTTTGCCTTCTGTTATTTATCTTACCTGCAGATATTAAGAATGTATGCATTATGTAAAATGCTTGATTATATATTTTTGTTGAGTTTTTTAATAAAAGACTTGTAAAAAATGAATATATTGCAAATATTTCCTAAATATGTTAGAAGGTTTATTGTTTTTTGTCTGTCTCCGTTGTAAGATTGATCACAACCACAAGTAAATTAAGCAAAAAGGGTAATGAAGAAATAGCACAAGATTAGAGCACTACTGTAGAGTTAATTCAGTGCTTCATGAATGCAGTGAGTTTTACGTTGTTTTGTTTTTGGGAAAACTATTGTAGTAATGCTTATTTTGAAAGCATAGAAAAGCTTTAGAACAAAGGAAAATAAATAGCAGGGAAAAATATGATCTTTTAAGGGGAACTAACAGGTTTTTTGTAAGCCTATATGGTTAAAGTAGATATAAGAAAAATCTAGTGGTCTGGGACTTTTAAGAAGGCAAAAAAAAAAAAAAAAGCAAAACTTTTATTAGTCACGTGTGATCTTGAAGACTTGATTGTTTCCACTGAAAGTTTATTTGGTTGTTCTTATAGTTAGCTCTGTTAAGGGATTTAAAATTTTATAGGAGTGCAGGTTATAAATTTGAGAGGCATTAGAAAATCTGCCCAAATTATTTCTTGAGGATTGCCTGTATTTTGCAAAAAAGCACAAAAAGCATCTTATCTTTAAACTGCTTGTGATTTTCTTTTTGAATTTTACTTCGTAATATATGATCTTTATACTTTTAAATAAGTTACTATTACATATTCTCCACACCATTAAATTATTTACTCTCCACACCAACATATCCAATCAAGTAAAAACATCAGTTTGGAAGATACATTCTCTGAGATGTCCACAGTTGTTTTCTACCTTTTCTCCTGAAAAATCATAGTGCCTATATAAAAGGATGATTACAGAATATGTGTCAAGTAGAAACGTGCTTGAATTTTCCATTTGTGGGGAAGAACAGGATGATAATACTTTAGACTGAATGACCAAAGAAAAGTAGGAAAAGTGTGATTGGATTATTGACTTGGGTCAGACTCTAGCTACTTGATTTTAAAATGATAATGCTGCTTTCGCTTCTATTCTTTGCCACAAACATGTCATTTGGAGAACTGGCAAGAGATCATTTATGTTCGGATTTGATTTCCTGTTTTAATATCCCACAGGGGTGTGTGTGAATGTAGGAAAATCTGTCACACTCGGCAGTCATGCTATCCTTTTACAATAGTGCAATCATTTAAAGACCTGTAACTTGATCGTAGGTTGGTAAATCTTATATTTATGGTCCTTGAAACTCCCTGCCTGCTGTGATTGAGGTAAAGTTGGATTCAGCTGGTTTGTACTGCCCCCAAGGCAGCAAGACCAAAAAAGGCTAGACTCCACTGTAGCATGCTTATGTGTTGAGGCAGTGGCAGGGGACTTGGCTATCAGCCAGCCAGCACAGGATTAAGAAAATAGGGTAAGTTCAACATTGTCTTCACAGCCAGAAACCATTGAGACAGTGACTCCAACTTCCAGATTAATCAGAAGGAAAATGTATGGATGATACAGCATTTTATCCAAGTAATTCTGGACGGGTTCTGGCCTATGATAGTGCATGTATAGATTATACATGTATAGATTATAGAGAATGTATAGATTATAAAACATACATAACTACAGTAGAGTTATATATGGGTTTACCATTGTATGGTGGTGGTAAAAATCATAGATAAAGCAATGAGTTTTTTGTTTTTAAATTCTTTCCCCTCCTAGCTGTTAGCTAACGATAAAATGCAAACTAGAGAAATGGTTATCATAACCTTGGCTTAGTTTGTGGTAAGGTATTTGGGAGGAATGCAGATTAGTAGGCGATCTCAACCTGCCCTTTGCTCCGAGAAACTTTCCTTTAGCCAAGAGTAAAAATCTGGTCTGAAGCACATGTAAAGTGGCTTATTTCTATTACAGGTGATTGGGTAGTTTCGAGTGGTTATCATTGGCATTTCTGCAGGTTTATTTTAAAAGTTGAGAAATCATAAAAAGATTGAATGAGGCTGGAATTAGGAAAGGGAAAATTATTTAATTGAATTTTTATTAACTCTAGCATTATTTTCTCTGTTAGAGACTACGATTGTGATTAACCTTGTGTTTTCTCTTTTAGAGATGATAGGAACTTTCTCTACCTGTGGCACCACAGAGAATTTGCTCTTTTGGTCTAAAACTAAGGCTTTGTTAGGAAAATCTGTAACAAGAGTGTTGCCTATCACCATCATTACAATGACAGTTTTTGCTTATTTTGTTTTTTAAAAGAGGCTAAAGCACCAGTGGCTTTTATTATTATTATTATTTAATTGTTCTTCAAAAATAAAGTCTGGGCCAGGCACGGTGGCTCAAGCCTGTAATCCTAGCTCTCTGGGAGGCCGAGGTGGGCGGATCGTTTGAGCTCAGGAGTTCGAGACCAGCCTGAGCAAGAGCGAGACCCCATGTCTACTATAAATAGAAAGAAATTAATTGGCCAACTAAAATGTATAGAAAAAATTAGCCGGGCATGGTGGCACATGCCTGTAGTCCCAGCTACTTGGGAGGCTGAGGCAGCAGGATTGCTTGAGCCCAGGAGTTTGAGGTTGCTGTGAGCTAGGCTGACGCCATGGCACTCACTCTAGCCTGGGCAATAAAGTGAGACTCTGTCTCAAAAAAATAAAAAAAAAAATAAAGTCTGAATTATAGAAATCATCTAGTGTAGGTCAGGAAGTAAGAGATGGAAGTGGCTATTCTAATAAGTTGTTTTACGCTTCCCAATTGTTGGCTAATAATGGAATGTTCTTATACAAAATAAAAGAGAATAAGGATGATGAATATTAAGAGATACCTGAGAAAGATACATCAAATAGAGCCAAGAATCAGCCTAATATAAAATGGAAAACATAAAGACATATATTTGTACTGAGCGACCTAAATATTTGGCTCTAATATAACACAAAATGGGAAGTCCAGTAAGTCAAATGATGCAGTGTTTACCTCATAGCAATTGTTGGAAAAAAGCAGTTAATGTTATGAACTGAATGCCTTTCCAGTCATTGGTATGTTGAAATCCTAATCCTCAGCCGGGCGCGGTGGCTCACGCCTGTAATCCTAGCACTCTGGGAGGCTGAGGCGGGCGGATTGCTCGTGGTCAGGAGTTCGAAACCCACCTGAGCAAGAACGAGACCCCGTCTCTACTATAAGTAGAAAGAAATTAATTGGCCAACTAATATATATAGAAAAAATTAGCCAGGCATGGTGGCACATGCCTGTAGTCTCAGCTACTCGGGAAGCTGAGGCAGGAGGATTGCTTGAGCCCAGGAGACTGAGGTTGCTGTGAGCTAGGCTGACGCCACGGCACTCACTATAGCCTGGGCAACAAAGTGGGATTGTGTCTCAAAAAAAAAAAAAAAAAAGAAATCCTAATCCTCAATGTGAGGATATTAGGAGCCTTTGCAGGGTGGTTAGGTCATGAGGGTGGAGCTCTCATAATGGGATTAGTGCCCTTATAAAAGAGACCCCAGAAAGCTCTCTACCATATGAGGGTACGATGAGAGTATGGCAGTCTGCAACCCAGAAGTGGGCCCTTTCCAGAACCCAACCATGCCGACACCCTGATCTCAGACCTCCAACCTCCACAGCTGTGAGAAATAAACTTCTGTTGTTCGCAAGCCACCCAGTACTTTGTTATAGCAGCCCAAATGGACTAAGACACCAGGGCCAGCAGGAAGGCCTCCTTAAAACGTATTACATGCATACAAGCTCTGCCAGCGCACACAGCCATCTCTCCACCTCTAAGACCTCTACTGTGATTTGGCAGGAATTACATAGGTTTCAAGTTCTCTCTTAGATGATCCCAGTTGAGCTCAGAAGAGAAACACTACTGTGGACGTCCTGTGTTGCAAGGGTCTGCAGGAAAACAGGACAAGGAAGCCCCCAAGTCAAATGTGTCCCCAACCATCCCCTTTGTGTGACATGAACCTGCTTCACTTGTTTTACTCAAGTTCTGGCCATGCCCAATTTTTGTAGGTATTTCAGTTTATGACATTACCTAAATGGCCTCTTTTTGGTGGTCACAGGTAAGCCACCCCAGCCGAAAGTCATTTTGCTCTTCTTTCTTGACTTCCGTCCTACTCCCCAATTTCCACACTAGTTTTTTGGTCTTTCGTGATGAATGCCCTGTTGTTAGTTACTTGTTCTTAATGTCGGTGCCTCATGTAGAAGGCAAACTCCTTACTCCTGAAGGGATCCTTCAGCCTTTTCCCACAGGACCCTGCCCCTGGCTGGTATTTGGGTCACAGTGACCGTGGTGCCATGGAAAGATGAGAGATCAGTCCCTGGTCAGCAGGCACGGAAGTACCCCTGGGTTGGGGAGTTCGGATGAGTATACCAGGGCACGCACATGCAGCTCGTGCTGGGCGGAGCCAGCAGCTCCCTCAGACCATCTGGGTCTCGCTGCTCAACACCTGGCAAAGACCCAGCCTTCTGGGCTTGGCCCCATCTGGCCTCAGATGGGGAGGTTGTTCATACAGCAGGTTGGCCCAGTTTCTCGCCCCAGGGCCTGGTGCCCAGAGGACTTTGCAGAAGTGGTGGCCAAGGTTGCAGTTCCAAAAAAGATTGGGTGATTGCTGGCTTGGCTGCTTAACAGCTTGTAACTTTCAGAGCTTTGATATAAAAATGCTGCAATAATGCCTTCCCTACATGAATGGTGTTTAGCTTTTTTTATTTGTGTCTGCACAGCGTCGGGTACATGGTAGACACTCGACATTTGTTACTACCATTTGTTGAGCGCGAACCACGTGCTCATTGCTATTCCTGGTGCATCTCGACAATCCTGTAGTATTATCATCCCTGTATCATAGCCATGGAGCTTCAGAGAGACCAACTCGATCCTTCAAGCCATACGGCTAAGAGATGACCCTCTGGGATTTAAATCAGGTTATTCTGTCTCCAGAGCCCTGTTTCTCTCCATAATAGTCATACAGTTTAGGAAAGGCACTCAGTCAACATCAAACTCCTAAATTAGTTCCCACCTGTGTCTCTGCCAACCCCCTGTGGCCAGCCATGATGTCAGGCTAAGCCCCCCCTCCCACACCCTACCTCCTACCTTTCACTGAATCATGGAAAAAAACAAACTCAGAAGGAATGACTCCAGATATAATTTGGCAATTGAAACCCTCACAAAGTGTCCCTTGCCCACTGCCTAGGGAAATTATACTGGAAGTTGGTTAGCTTTTCCCTTCGTACCGCTCTCCTTGGGAACTTATCTCACAGAAATCATTTTTATTGCCCACGTGAACAAATCCAACAGAAACAGGCTGTAGCAGGATGCAGCAAAGCAGTCATTGGAAGTGAGAAAGTCAGCTGAACTTGCAGCCACTGGCTTTAAGGATTAACAACAGGTCAGGTTACAAGCTATAATAACTTGAGCCCCTTCTGCCAGCCGTGCCAGACAAGGTTAGTCTCACTCGCCTGGAGTTGACCTAGCAGTGATGCCAGACACCAGGCTGGCCCTGGGCTAGCAGCTGGGGGCCAGACTGAATTGGGCAGAAGAGTTGTCCAGGTTGCCTGATACAGATGCCATCCAAGGAGCAGGGAAAATTCATAGCCAGGACAAGGTCATTCATACCATATTTCACCGATTAAAAGTTACACTTTTATGCCCCCATATTTTAACATCTCTGAAATCAGGATGTGTTTTATAATCCATGGTGTCTTAAAATTTTTTTCTTAAGTGGTACACACTATAATGTCATATATTATGGCACAGATTATAATCAGTGGTGATTAGGATCTGATGAAATACAAAGTCGATGGAATGTATATATAATTAAAAGGCCAATGGACTGTTATACATAATGTCAGGAGTAGAAGACACCAGAAACGGGTAGTAAATGAAATGTGAGGTAAAACAAGGCAAATTAATCTGTGAGCCCTTCCCGAAAAATGCCTTGACAATGACAACCAACCAAAATGTATTGAAATAGAAAAATAGCGAACATTTATAAACTTTTACTGTGATTCAGGTGCTGTTCTAAGTGTGTAATCTGTATAATTTAATCCTCACAACAACCCTATGGAGCAGATAGTGCTTTCCCCATTTTATAAATAAGGAAACTGAGGCACGGAGGGGTTAGCTAAATTGCCAAAAGTCACCTTATAGTGAAGGGTGGAGTCAGGATAAAAACCCTGGCTTTCTGACCCCAGAGTCAAGAACTACTTGGCTTAAAATCTTTGCTCTCTGCCGGGCGCGGTGGCAAATGCCTGTAATCCTAGCACTCTGAGAGGCCGAGGCGGGAGGATCGCTCAAGGTCAGGAGTTTGAAACCAGCCTGACCAAGAGCCAGACCTCATCTCTACTAGAAATAGAAAAAAATTAATTGGTCAACTAAATATATATAGAAAAAATTAGCCGGGCATGGTGGTGCATGCCTGTAGTCTCAGCTACTCGGGAGGCTGAGGCAGGAGGATCACTTGAGCCCAGGAGTTTGAGGTTGCTGTGAGCTAGGCTGATGCCACGGCACTCTAGCCCAGGGAACAGAGTGAGACTCTGTCTCTAAAAAAAAAAAAAAAAAAAAAATTGCTCTCACCACTTGGTAGCTGTGTGACCTTGGGCAAGTCCCTTCGCCTCTCTGAACCTCCTCGTCCTTCCTTACCTGGGACACAGACATGATCTCAGTATTTATGGCCCTGGGTTGTCAGGATTAAGTGAGATCACACCCAAAAGCACCTACTTCCCCATCTAGCCTAAGTGAGGGAGGGAGATGTCATTAATATTCCTAAAAGGTCCCATCTCCCCAGCAGCATCAGCCCTGAGTAGTTACCATTACCCCGTTCCCTGTGCAAATTTGAGGCAAATCAGAGAATTTTTTAGTGTGTTGAGTAGTTGTTTTGTTTAGTATTTTTTTTTTTTTTTCCCTTTCCTGGAACAAAGGCCAAAAGCATTAAAAACAGCCACACCCGACTCTGGGCGTCTTGTGAGCGGCCAGATGATCACGGAGGGTGGGAGGGGAGGCAGAGAAGTGGATGGAGACCCAGCTTGACTTCCTGTTCCCAAGACACAAGCCCCGGAGCAGGGGTGGGGTGTCCCTGCGTCAGGCAGCCTGCCAGGGCTGGGGAGGCCACAGCCCGGGGCGGGCGGAGGTTTCTGACAGAACCAGCTCTTGGGCCGACTCCACCGGGAGGGCTAATGTGCAAAGCGACTGTAGGATACAGAGCAGAGGATGTCCTTCAGGGGACCGTTGGGTATGAGCAGATCTGGGCACAAAACCGCCCCCGAGGGCCGGATTCTGAGCCTCTGCCCGGGCAGTGGCCGCTCCACCCCTGGGTCCTCGCTATCCTGTGCCACCCTCTGTCCGGGCACTGCTCACTCACGCACTCATGCATTCGTTCCCGGCATGGCACAGTATAAGTGTCACGTTGTTTTTCTTTAGTATGCTGCAAGTTCTTCTACACCCACACCGCCGCCAGCTCACAGCGAGTGCGCCCCATGGCCCTCGCCAGAGAACGGAGGGGTGACAAGGGACCCCAGAGATGGGCTGAGGCCTGTGTTGACCTTCACAGTTACTTGTGGAATTTCTGGAAACATACCTGCCAGACCCCATCCCTCTCGGTGGCTGGTGGCTGAGAACTAACAATCGATCCGATTCGGACCCCTTAATGTTACAGGAGTCAAGCAACTTGACCAAGACAAGGAGGTAGTCAGTAGCAGAGCCCAGAAGGAGGAATTAAGGTATTGTTTCCTTTCAATCCTATTACTGGAACCACTGTCCCAGCAGTCCCCATGACAAATGGGGCCAGGCCAGAAAGCCCCGGAAGCCAGGGAGGAAGCTGGGAAACTCCACGAGGGGGCGGGAGGGCCGTCCTGCTGCCCTTCCCCTCTGGCCACCTCTTCCAGTTCCAATGCACTTTCTGGCCCACTGCTGCAGTTCCTGCTGCTCGAGCTCACGCCTTAGGTAGCTGTGGCTCCCATCCTGGGGCAGAACAGGGGCGGAGTAAGACAGAGACAGCTGCAGGCCTCAAATTCTTTCAGAGGCTTGGCCACTGGGACTGCCACTGACCACTCGGGGCCAGCCCGAGGAATGTGGGGTGGGGGCTGGCTGTAGAAGAGAGGGCCCTACTGCCTCCAGGCAGCTTCAGTTTGTCACTCTCTCCTTTTCAAGTTCGGCTCCTTGTTGGAGGAAACTTCTCACAGCAACCTCAAACTCCTGGGCTCAAGTGATCCTCTTGCCTCAGCCTCCCCAGTAGCTGGGACTACAGGCATGCCCATGCCCGGCTAATTTTTTTTATATGTATATTTTTAGTTGTCCATCTAATTTCCTTCAATTTTTTTTAGTAGAGATGGGGTCTCGCTCTTGCTCAGGCTGGTCTTGAACTCCTGACCTTGAGCAATCCTCCTGCCTGGGCCTCCCAGAGTGCTAGGATTACAGGTGTGAGCCACCACACCCGGCCAGAAACTTCATTCTTAACGCTTGCAGAGTTAAGAGCCTTTCCATACCTTCTCCCCAGAGAAAAATGTATGCACTCCAGATTTTTTTGTTTGTTTGTTTTTGAGACAGAGTCTCGCTTTGATGACCAGGCTAGAGTGAGTGCCGTGGCGTCAGCCTAGCTCACAGCAACCTCAGACTCCTGGGCTCAAGCAATCCTCCTGCCTCAGCCTCCTGAGTAGCTGGGACTACAGGCATGTGCCACCATGCCCGGCTAATTTTTTCTATATATATTAGTTGGCCAATTAATTTCTTTCTATTTATAGTAGAGACGGGGTCTCGCTCTTGCTCAGGCTGGTTTCGAACTCCTGACCTTGGGCAATCCACCCTCCTCAGCCTCCCAGAGTGCTAGGATTACAGGCGTGAGCCACTGCGCCCGGCCCAGATTTTGAATTTATTTTCCCCATGTTGGATGTAATCTCTTGGCATCTACCCTCGCTGATGCTGTCCCCACAGACCCTTGTCCACTCTGCCCCTGGTAGCCACAGGGAATCTTCCTACAATGCAAATTGGACCCAGCCTGGGCCACTTTAAACATCCCACTGCCCGGGAGCCCTCCCCCGTCTGGACCCCATCCAATTCCTCCAGCCTTTCCAGAGCCCGGGCCTCCCACGCTGGCTCCTCTCTCCTCCTCCACCATCCAGCCAGCCTAACAGCCTCCTCCCAGGCCTTTTAAAATAAATGTGTTGATGTTCTTAAATAGAGAGTCGATTTTTAAAAATACCCAGTAGTTTAAGCACAAACGATTGGGAGGTGTGGCTCCGATGGTAAGGGTAGTTTGCAAAGACTAAGCTGGGAAGGCAAGGGCCCGAGGATGGCAGGAAGGGAACGAGGGGCCAGAAACGGGGTGCTGGCCAGCTGTTCTGCTTTGACAGAGTCACATGGCTTTTGCCTTTAGCCTGGGAAGATTACTATCTTCCCTGTGTCTAATCGGAAGATGTTTCCTTGAGGCAAAGGAATTTCAAGAACAAGAGACACAGAGAACCTACAACCTTGTGTCAAAACATGCAAGTAGAAAAGGAAATTCCAGCAATAAGAAATGAAGAAAAGATTGGAACTGAAGACTTTAACTGCTTGTTTTTTGCCTGTAGACCAGATAACTAGAACTAGCTGCATTATCTATGCAGCATGGGGTTTTTATTATTTTTACCTAAAGACATCTTTTTTGGTAATAACAAACGTGGTTTTTTTTTTTAAAAAGCCTGGTTTTTCCTCTATGCCTTTAAAGGTTTTTAAATTGTTTCATATCTGGTCAAGTTGAGATTTTAAGAACTTCATTTTCTGGTCAAGTTGAGATTTTTAAGAACTTCATTTTTAATTTGTAATAAAAGTTCACAAACTTGATTTTTAAAAAAGTCAACAAACTGCAAGCACCTGCTAATAAACATCTTAAATAATTAAAAAAAAATAGAAAAAGAAAGAAGATGGATTAGCACCAATTCCCTGCGAACATTCCACACAAAAATAAACATTCCGCATTATCACACAATGTCACCAATCTTCCCCCTTCTACCGCCATGTCCTCTTGCTCCTATCAATTGTTTACAATTGATATTTTACAATTGCAATTGTTTACAATTGCAATTGTTATTGCAATTGTTTACACTCTGTCTTGTGACCAGACGGTGAGGCCACACATTTTTTCCATCCAGTTTGCTGTCATAGATAGTGACACAGACTGCTGCACTGACGTGCCTGCCACATAGCAGGTTCTGGAGGATGTCCCTTGAACTGGCCCGAACGTCCTGCGCTAATACAGGATGCTGGTTCCCAAGGCTCACATTGCAGGTGACTCTGTGGAGTAAGAATCACATGGACTCACTTTCTTGGGTGGGGACGTGGGCACGAGAGAGGCACAGCTCGTTAAAACCGCGCCGAGGTATGACAGAATTCCACCGCGGGAAGTTCAGGGCCTCTGCACGCGGCACTGGGGACCAGGGTTCGTGTCCTTCATTCCTCTCCTCTCCCCCCGCCCCCCAGTGCGGGTCTCGGACTGAGTGTGCAGAGGGGGGTCCCCAAGGCCGTACTGCTGGACGGGCCCACACCACTCCCCTGGGACCACCAGAGCCGCCCCTGGACCCTGTGTGGAGACACGGGGCAGACACAGCTAGGCCACGTGGCTGGACTGATTTGCATCTGAAGACAAACTGCTTGTGTAACATTGTCACCGCCTTAAAAGACAGGAAAGGGGAGTTTGTTAGATGGGCAGAGCTGCGGAAGGGAGACTTTGCAAGTCTGTAGCTAAATGGGTGGTTCCCTGTGGTCGGACAGATGTCCGTCTGTCCTTCAGAGAGCCGGAGAGCGGTGGAGGTGTTTGATGGCAAATAAGGAAGTTGTGGCAGTCCGGGTGACAGGAGGACCCCAGAGGCCATACATGAAGATGGAAGCTTTAGACGGAGCTGCTTCTCGCCCCAGGGATGAGCGACAGGGACAGGCTGAGGGGGCAGGTGGGCTGGGGGGAGGGCAGTGGCAGCTCATACTAGCCTGTCCTGCACCTGTCAGCCCCTGGACGCCACAGGCTTCTAAGGGCTGTGCAGAAGCACGCCTGTGTCCGCTCCCTCCCCTCCGCCGTGGGAAGTTATTCCCCAGGAGTCTCCCCCAGCGCACCTAGCGGGACCTGCGAAGCCACGCCAGGACTCCTAACTGTCCAACGGTCCGTTGGGTCAGCTGCGTGGCGGGAGGTTAGCAGCGTTTATAAAGAAAGAGCTAGAGCTGTAGGAAGAGAACAGGGAAGCTCCAAGATGGTAGCTCCCTGGCTATACAAGTACAAGTATTTTATGTGTTGAAAAAGCTTGGAAGGAACCCAACTGTTATCAGTGAGATGCGAGTTGGGGGAGAATTGGACTTCTGTTTGGGCTCTGTGTTATACACCTCTGCATTGTTTGGATATTTTACCGTAAACATTTTTTTTGTAGCATTTTAATTTTAAAATGCTACAATTTGATGTCTTCAATTGTATGAACAGTGTCATCCTGGCAAAGGCACAGTGCACCTGCTTTCCCATTTCATCTGGTCACATCGTCTCCAGTGGTAGGGTGACAGGCCTGCGAGAGTTGATCCCCTCTGCCACTCTGCCACCCCCGCTGAGGGCCACGTTCCCTGGCGAGTCATTTAGTCCTTCCGATCATCAGTGTGCCCATCTGTAACCCAGGCAGAGCCGTCTCAGATGGCCGGAGTCACTGGGAAATGGGGTGTGGGGTGGACGAGATGACACTGCGTTAGCGAGACTCAGCAGGAGGGAGGCCCTGCTGCAGCCCAGCGCCAGAAATGTCCGGTCAGCGCTGGATCCCACCACAAGGAGAGAGGGGACAGAAGAGGAAAGAAAGAAGGAGAGGAAGAGCGAGTTCCTGCTGGGGTGGGTCCCCTCCTTTGTGTCACTTTCTCACTGCCCCCCCTCCTGGCACAGGAGGTCTTCGTGCCCCCCAGGCCCATGGCTGACCCCGCGCCTTCTCCAGAGGGGTCCATCCCCTTGGGTCTCCCCAGCCATCGCCAGCTGTTCCCGTGTCCAGCTGCACAGACCTGGTCCGTAAAGGCTGCTTTCAGGGTCCCTGAAGGCCAGCAGCTCACACCTTTGGATCAGAGGACAAAAGTGTCCTCTTCATTAGCAAAAAGTGGGAATTTTGGAGGGAAAAAGAAACGTGGTCCTCACACATCCCAGGACGGAGTCAGGAGCAGAGAGGAGACTGGATGGGCCTGGCAGGCGTGGCAGGTGGTGGCCACAGCAGGCGGGGCCAGGAGCACAGGCGCTGGGCCCCAAAAGCAGGATGGGAGGGAAGGGGGTGTCAGTGTGAAGACCACCTGGCGGAGCGGGACAGAGAGAGAGGTAGGGCAGAGATAGATTTCAAGGGAATCTAGAATCCGTAGGAAGATGTAAGGTGGAAAAAAAAAAAAAAGAAAGAAAGAAAAAGATATCAAGGGAATCCAACACCGGGATGAGCTATTCCAATTCGGGCAGCGGAGCTTGACAGGTGACAGGGAGATCAGGGATTTGGGAACCTGCCCAGGCCAGTCCAGCCCCGAGGGTCCTGGCTGACAGATTCCGAACTCGTGCGACCCAGGCTTTGGGACAGTCCGCTAGGAGCTGGCAGTCAGAGTGTCCCCTTGCCTGCCCTGTGCCTGGCACTTCGTGGGGACTCCTCAGATACATGTCACATGAATGAGCCAGGGAGTAAATGGAGGTGCCCTTCCTACTCCCCCCCTCCTGCCACCGAGCACGGCTGCCAACCAGCAAACTAGGCCACACGCCTGACCCAGTTTTCCCGGCGCGGCCTGCCAAACCCGGGGAGGGGCAGCGCCGTCCAGAGTGGCGGGCATCTGGGGTGACTCAGAGGCGCCTGTGTGCAGCGGACTCACTTTCCGGCCGAGGAGGAAGGGGGCGTCTCGTGGGCAGCACCGCCCCCCGGTGGCCCACATAGCTGTGCCACTGGGAGCTCCGGCGTCCCCGGGAAGACGGGAAGCGCCACCACCCCAGGGCTGCAGAGCCCTGTCCACTCCCGCGGCGTCGCCCAGCCCCTGCGTCTGCCACGTCTTTAAAAATAGATGTGAACATCTGCTTTTCTCCTCTTGTGAGCTGCCTAGCCTCATCTCTGGGCCGCTTTTTCTATTTTTCCCTCTTCCTGATTTACAGAAGCTCTTAAAAATGTCAGGCCTGCCGTATGTATCGGGGATGTTTTTCTAAGCTTAGAATTTTTTACCTTCTGATTTTGTTTTTGGCAGTTTTCGACACACACGCTTGGACATCTTTATGCGGTCTGACCTTTCTTGGGATGTTTTTCTTCATTCTTTCTGTCTTTGCTTTTTTTTTGCTTGTGACTGTTCTCATGTGAATATGAGGCATATAGTCCCCTGATTTTCTTCTAAATCTGTATTTTTTCTTTTCCTTTTCCTCCCTCCCCCCTCCTCCTTCTCCTTCCTGTTTGCCTTTTAAATCCATCTGGAATTAATTTTGATATAAAGTGTAAGGTAAAGGTCTAAACTTATTTCTTTTCCAACTACTTAGCCAACTTCCCAAATACCTTTCAGCCTTTTTCTTTTTCGTTTTTTTTTTTTTTTTTTTTGAGACAGAGTCTCACTGTGTTACCCAGGCTAGAGTGCAGTGGCATCAGCCTAGCTCACAGCAACCTCAAACTCCTGGGCTCAAGCAATCCTGCTGCCTCAGCCACCCGAGGAGCTGGGTCTACAGGCATGCGCCACCATGCCCGGCTAATTTTTTCTGTATATTTTTGGTTGGCCAATTAATTTCTTTCTATTTATAGTAGAGATGGGATCAGGCTGGTTTCAGACTGCTGACCTTGAGCGATCCTCTCGCCTCGGCCTCCCAGAGTGCTAGGATTACAGGCGTGAGCCACCACACCTGGCCTAGCCTTTTTTTTTTTTAGTAGAGTATTTCCTCACTGGTTTAAAATATCACCTTGATTATAGACTAACAGCTCGGGCCTATTTCTGGCAAAGACTTATACACTGAGCTTAGGGGCATGGACTTCTTTTAAAAAAAAAAATCATGTGAGGCGATGGATCATGGATTTAGGACATTCATTCACATTCTTTCTAAGGTCCAGCTAAAAAGGAGCTTGAGTGAAGCAGCTGCACAGGAAAACTGGGTAGGAATTATTTTAACTAAAAGGGCACGAACGTTTTAAATTCTTATAATACAAAATGCCAAACCTCCCTGCAGAATGGATATAAATAGACAAGGCATATCCCACCAGAAGTGTGTGAGAATGCCCTTTTCACTACACGCATGCCCAGGTGGAGTATTATTTGTAAAAATATGTCCCACTTTGAAAGACAAAAAATTGCCATCTCATTGTTCTCTCTTAATTTGCATTTCTTTAATACCTTGAGATAGAATTTTTTAATAGTCATTTATCACACACCTGGATATAAACCGAACACAAAATGTGCACATCCTATAAATGACAAAAACTTACTAAGATGCATTGAATACAATTTGCATAAACAGAGAGGCATGTGATATTCCCAAATGGGAAGACTCACTAATGAAAAGATGTCAGTGCTTAGCAGATTAATATGTGGGTTTTGCATGATACTAATACAAATTCCAATAGGATTTTTTTTTTTTTTGAGGTTTTTAGATTACATAGGGTATCTAAAGTTTGCAGGCAAGTGGGGCCAACCAAGAACACTTTGAGAAAAATGGCCAGCCAAGGAGAACTCATCCGTATTAGAAGACGTTCTGGTAACACCTTCCAATATCCCTGACCCAAGTGGGATTTTCAAGGGATCTTTTAGTAAAGTGATTATTTGCAGAGATGTGGGCAGGGTTAAGGGAACCAAGAGGGGAAGTTGAGGCATGCGTAACTGCAGGAATCCATTAGCATCTAATACAGAGTCCCAAGGGCCTGCCACCCCCAAGTCGCAGTCCTGGGAATGCAGCCATTGCCTGAACCGCAGCGAAGCAGGGGACGGGGAGCAGAACAAGAAAATATCTGCTCCCCTCCTGTACCTCCCCCACTGTTGCCTCTCGGTGGCTGAACCCCACTGAAAGTGGCCAGGGAGCTGAGTCGTGTAGGGCTTAGGGCTCAGTCTCCCAGGCACAGAAAACGGTGGAGGAGGATTCATAGAGAATCTGGGGAACAAACAGATTAATCAGGACATGAGTCATTCTACCTTGGGGCACTTATTCTAAGACAATCATCGGCCATGTGCTCAAATATTTTCCTTACAAAGATATCGATTGCAGAGTTACAGACTATATTTTTTTTAAGGCCAATTTAAATGTTCAACACTAGGGGATTAGTTAAATAAAAGATGCTATGTCTATGTGAGGGACTGTGATGTCATTGTTGAGGACCATGTTCTTTTTTTTTTTTTTTGAGACAGACTCTCACTGTGTTGCCTGGGCTAGAGTGTTGTGGCATCCAGCCTAGCTCACAGCAACCTCAAACTCCTTGGCTCAAGCAATCCTCCTGCCTCAGCCTCCCAAGTAGCTGGGACTACAGGCATGCGCCACCATGCCCGGCTAATTTTTTCTATATATTTTTAGTTGACCAATTAATTTCTTTCTATTTTTAGTAGAGACGGGGTCTTGCTCTTGCTCAGGCTGGTTTCGAACTCCTGACCTTGAGGGATCCACCTACCTCGGCCTCCCAGAGTGCTAGGATTACAAACATAAGCCACCACACCTGGCCCAAGGACAGTGTTCTTGAAGCCATTTCTAGATATGAACTATGATTCATGCTATAGTGTTGAATACAAGAAGCAGGGCACAAACCTAGACATAAGAGTATGATTCTTGGCTGGGCGCGGTGGCTCACGCCTGTAATCCTAGCACTCTGGGAGGCCGAGGCGGGCGGATTGCTCAAGTTAGGAGTTTGAAACCAGCCTGAGCAAGAGCAACACCCCGTCTCTACTATAAATAGAAAGAAATTAATTGGCCAACTAATATATATAGAAAAAATTAGCCGGGCATGGTGGCGCATGCCTGTAGTCCCAGCTACTAGGGAGGCTGAGGCAGCAGGATTGCTTGAGCCCAGGAGTTTGAGGTTGCTGTGAGCTAGGCTGACGCCACGGCACTCACTGTAGCCTGGGCAACAAAGCGAGACTCTGTCTCAAAAAAAAAAATTAAAAAAAAGAGTATGATTCTTATTTTGTGAAAAGAAAGAAAAGTATGTGTATCTCACGTAGAAAATCTGAAAGAAAAGTCACCAAAATGTAAAATATAGTTATTCCGAGTCTGGGATTATGAGTAATACCAATTCTCCTTTATACTTTTTTCATATTTTCCAATGTTCCAATGTTTTATAGTTAGAAACAAATTTAAGAAGCATCCCTAACTGAGATAAACAGGAGTTAGAACACTAAGAATTTTCCAGCTTCTCCCTTCTGGGATTGTCCACACTCCACTTTATTCTTTTATTTTTATTTTTTTTAGACAGAGTCTCACTCTGTTGCCTGGGCTAGAGTGCCCTGGCATCAGCCTAGCCCACAGCAACCTCAAACTCCTGGGCTCAAGCAATCCTCCTGCCTCAGCCTCCCGAGTAGCTGAGACTATAGGGATGTGCCACCATACCCAGCTAATTTTTCTATATATTTTTAGTTGTCCAGCTAATTTCTTTCTATTTTTTAGTAGAGACAGGGTCTCCCTCTTGCTCAGGTTGGTCTCGAACTCCTGAGCTCAAATGATCTGCCAGTCTCAGCCTTCCAGAGTGCTAGGATTATAGGCATGAGACACTGCGCCCAGCCACCCACTTTACTGTTGAAAACGCAAACTTCATGTGGGTAAAGCAAAGGGTCCCCAAATTCAGGGGCCTAACGCAAACAGTGATCTGTTATTTCTCACAGTCTCTGGTTGACCAGGTTGGTGGGAATGTCCAAGGAGGCCTCTGGCACCTGCCTGGGACTTCGGAGCTGGGCATCTCGTCCTGGTTGCTCTCACAGGGGATGGCTGGACTGCCCCTAGGTCACGGCGGCCGACAACAGCAAAAAGCCCCATTGTGCAAATGCGTATGAAGCCTGTCCTTGCCTCATTCTTGCTAATGTCCCGCTGGCAAAGCAAGTCAACCCAGCTAAGTCCAGAGTTAGTGTGAGAGGGGACTACACAGGCATACAAACACTGGGAGGCGTGGTTCCAGGGGCCACCAGGTGAAATTCACAGTCTTATTAAGAGGCATTAAGGCTGGGCGTGGTGGCTCATGCCTGTAATCCTAGCACTCTGGGAGGCCGAGGCGGGTGGATTGCTCGAGGTCAGGAGTTCAAAACCAGCCTGAGCAAGAGCGAGACACCCGTCTCCATTATAAATAGAAAGAAATTAATTGGCCAACAAATATATATAGAAAAAATTAGCCAGGCATGGTGGTGCATGCCTGTAGTCCCAGCTACTCGGAGGCTGAGGCAGAAGGACTGCTTGAGCCCAGGAGTTTGAGGTTGCTGTGAGCTAGGCTGACGCCACGGCACTCACTCTAGCCTGGGCAGCGAAGTGAGACTCTGTCTCAAAAATAAATAAATAAATAAAAAATAAAAATAAGAGGCATTAAGGCTGGGCGTGGTGGCTCATACCTGTAATCCTAGCACTCTGGGAGGCCGAGGCGGGAAGATCGCTCAAGGTCAGGAGTTTGAAACCAGCCTGAGCAAGAGTGAGACCCCCGTCTCTACTAAAAATAGAAAGAAATTAGCCTGACAACTGAAAATGTATAGAAAAAATTATTTGGTATAACTTGGTAATATAGTAGAAAAAAAAGATAAAGTAAATTATATAAATTTAAAAATAAAAATAAAAATTAGCCAGGCATGGTGGCTGGTGCCTGTAGTCCCAGCTACTTGGGAGGCTGAGGCAGAAGGATTGCTTGAGTCCAGGAGTTTGAGGTTGTTGTGAGCTAGGCTGACGCCACGGCACTCTAGCCGGGGCAACAGAGTGAGACTGTCTCAAAACAAACAAACAAAAAAAAAAGCATTAAATACAACTTGCATAAATGGAGAGGCTTGTGACCACATTTCATCATAAGATAAAAGCTGATTTTGTCCACTTATTTAAACTGTGTCAAAGATATTGCTAATGCTTTATGACTCTTTTAAAAGAAAAACAATGTCTCAAGAGTCACCTCCAGGAGAACAAGTAATTTCCTAGCAGATGCTGAAGTTTATAAGACTCATCTGGACTTGGAGTATTAACATAAAAGGTTTTAATTTAAAAAGCAAAGAAAGTCCTTAAAAGCATTGAAAACATTTACAAGGAGCATGAAACTAACCTTTTTATCATGTAACAAATATTAATGGCAAGACATGAGAAGTTGCAGATTGGATGCCCGGGTCTGGAGATCATCTATTTGACATTTAGGCAAAGAGTAAGGAAAACACACAAAATACTGAGGGAGGCCGGGCAGCCTCCCTACGTGCTGGTGGGACAGTTAACTGTGTTAGTCAAGGAGCATCTAAGACCCGGAGTCAAGCTCAGGCCTGTGATGGCCCAGATGCAGCCAAGGAAGCTAAGGGACCCTAAAGGCAGCCCGTCGCCCTGCCGGACTTTCTCTCAAGGCCCAAGGAGGGGGAGAGCAGGAAACAATTCCTGCTGTCTGGCTTGTCCACTGCCACTTCTCCTCCTGCACATGTGCAAACCAGAATGGACCCTAGGGCTGGCTTGTTGTCTTCTCTCTGCAACTACATAGCTGGCATCTGGTGGCCCTGTCAATAAGAGGATGGGATAGAGCTAAATATGTGGGTTTCCTATCTTGTGCGGTTTGGGGCTTTGCTTGTATTTAGCAGCTCTTTCTTAGAAGTAGGATCTTTCCCAGAAGGCAGATATACTCAAGAGAGGTGGCAGTGCCCAGACTGGGGGAAGCCCTTCTGGCAGGACTATCTGGGCAGGGGAGATGGCTCACCCATTTCCTGCGTGGCTCACTGAAGATGAAGATGAAGGCTCACCCGAGACCTGCCTTTTGGCCCTTCCCTCCACTCTTTATGCATAACATGACCATGATATACTTTTTTAAATTGAGGTGAAATTCACATAACATCAAATTAACCATTTAAAGTGAACAATTCAGTGGCATTTAGTACATTCACAACGTTGTACAACCATCACCTCTATCTAGTTCCAAAGCATCTTCATCACCCCCAAAGGAGACCCCACACTGATTATGCCATCTCTCCCCATTCCTCTCTCTCAATCTGCTTTCTGTCTCTAGGATTTGCCTCTTCTGGCTAGTTCATAGAAATGGGATCATATGGTATGTGACCTCTTGTGTCTGGTTTCTTTCGCTTAGCTTAATGTTTTCAAGGTTCATCCATGTTGCAGTGTGCATGAGTATTTCATTCCTTTTCATGGCTGCAGAATATTCCATTGTGTGGATATACCACAGTTTGTTTACCCACTGATGGACACTTGGGCTGCTTCCATCCGTAACCGCTGTGAATAGCGCTGCTATGAACAGAGATCGTACTTTTTATGCAGTGATAACTGGGTAGCAACCTGGCAAAGCAGATTTTCTCGTGTGTGAGATTTTTTTTGAATATGAAAAGTTCACGGTGGTGTAAAAGCAAATCACATTTTGCCATACACTGAATGAAATAAACTCCACTGGTTTCTAAGAATATTTGGGTCCAAAAATAACGTGCTTGTAGAGAGAAGGGAAGAAAATAAGCATTAGTTGAGCACCAAATGTCGGGCCCAATAAGTGGGAGCAGATGCTGCCCTGCCTATATGCCCTGGGCCACCCAGTGTCACCTGCAGGCAGCACCCTTAGGAGGGTGGCTTCCCACAGCTCTGCCTCATTCCCTGCATGAGGAGCACTGGCTCACAGAGGGCCACGCAGAAGTACCAAGGAGTTGGCAGATTCAATCCTAACCCAGGGGTACCTCCTCGCACCTCAGCTAAACCCCCTGACTTGTGCTCTACAAAACCTCTCGGCTTCCCCTGATTCAAGTGAGCCCTACTGGCCCACTGTGGTTAAATGGGACTTTTGTGGCTTCCCCACTCCTCTCCTACTTCTCCCCTCCTTTGCCCAAAGTTTAGATTTTTAACCTTTGCTTGCCAGGTTTTTTGTTTTGTTTTGTTTTACCCTGAGCAATTACTTAT
Organism: Mirza zaza; assembly: GCA_008750895.1. NCBI lineage: Eukaryota > Metazoa > Chordata > Mammalia > Primates > Cheirogaleidae > Mirza > Mirza zaza. The sequence continues at coordinate 35,005 of VSMD01015676.1, forward strand.
ACTCGGTGGCGTTAGGGACCTTGTTTATAACACGGGGATAGTCGTAGTGACCTGCTACGACGAGGACAAGAGGAGCTAACGTGGACAAGGTGCTTAGGGCAGTTTCCTGGAACTCAGTATGTGCTCAAAATTGCCAACCCAGATTACATAAATAGAACAAGCACGTGGGCTGTGGGAATAAAACACACCTGGCTTCAGTTCCCACCTCTGTGAAATGCAGATGAACATGCCTGCTTTAGGAGAGGACTGCGGGGTAAGTTGGATGGCGTGACCTATGTCAAGCGCAAGGCACAAGGCCAGGCCTGGGTGGGACCAGAGCCGGGCATGCTAACTGCTCATCTTCATCAAGTGACCAGGCTGGCTGGAAAGAGAGACCCCTACCAAGCAAGAGGGGCCAAGGTTTTGGGGTGCAGGGGAGACCATTTCAGACTCCCAGGCCATTTTCTCCTTTGTATCTAGAGGATGGCGTGATCTCAGGCAGTCATGTCATTTGGGCCCTGGTTTCAACACCCCTAAAAAGGCGAGGTTGGATTTAGGGGATTGCTGAATGCACTACTGGCTCTAAGGATCTAGGAAGAGCCTCTCTCCTGGAATGGACACACACACACACACACACACACGCACACAGATATCCACATATACATACATGCTCACACATACATTCACACATGCACAACACATATACACACACACATGCAGATGCTCACACACTGCAGGGAGGAAGCATCTGCACGTCTGCCCCAGTGAGTCACTCGAGAGCAGTGAGTCCCAGGCTCTGCTGCCCTTGAAAATCAGCCCAGAGGAGAATACCGTGTCTGGAAAACATTTCCAGGCATTTCCACGTGTGAATGCCATTTTCTTCCTAGTCTCCTCCTCTCCTTTGTCACTCTGCAAATGTCTGTGGCTGCCTTGCTGAGTCTGGGGTCAGCCCACATCTCCCGGCGAGTGCCGGGCCCTCGGGAGGGCCGTCTGCCCCATCCTCCTCCCCCACCCTCTCCCCAGCCCCTTCAAGAATCCAGTTAGCCCAGAAGAAGACGTCAACAGCCCCAAAACATTTTAAAGGGGTCCTCAAACGTGCTCCCCCCCCCCCCCCCACGAGGAAGCCCAAGTGGGGGTGCAACTGCAGAACACGTGGGGCCCGGGATGAGGCCACGCAAAGGGACGAGGTCGTGCAAAGGGACAAGGCACATGGGAGAGCCAGGAGGCAGCCGAGTGAGGCCGGCACAGCCGCTGCCCTGGCGTAGGCCTTAGAGATACGGGGTGTCTCTCCTCTTAATGTCCAGACACCTCGAGCGGGCCGGGGGTGCAGCTTTTGTGGTCTGTCGCTGAGCCTCATTTCTGATTCTGAGCCCCTTTTCCATCAGGCTGGTGGGGAAAATATATGGCTTGTTCCAGGGTTTATGTCCTAGATCTGAGGTCTCTGCAAAGCCGCATGGTGGTCTGGTCTTGAGAAAGCCATCCTCAGGTCGTTGCTGAGGCTGTCCTTGCCGCGTCCACAGGCCTCTTCAGGGCTGATGTTTTCCTGTTTGCTTCAACACAAGCAGAGTCACCTCCCAGAGCCTCCTGCTGCCTCCCTGAGAGCTGCTCCCAGGCCCACTGCTGTCTTGCCCTCTGTCATTCCTCCCCAGGCCAGGGGACCCTGCTGGTTCTGGAGCGGGAGGGGCTCCTCTCCCGGCTGCTCTGGCCAAGGGGGCCTTGAATGTTTGCAGGAATTTTCTTTTCCCTTTTTCTCACTTCTGGAAACCAACTCTGTTCTCTAAGGGGTTTTTTTACAAAAGAGTTTTAGGCCACTGCTGCTTCCCTCTTCTTCCCTCCGCCACTGCGCTGAAAACTGCTGGAATGCGGGAAAGGAAGTGGGAAAATGCACGTGGAAGAGTGTCTCCTACTAATCTCCAGCCACGCACATTATCCCATTTAATCTCACCGCAATCCTCCGATGTCGTCCCCATTTTATAGATGGGGAAACTGAGGCTTTATAATGTCACTTAACTAGCAAATGTCCTTCCCACATTCGTTCCTGAGAATACTTTATAAATTGGGTCAGTGAGCTAGATCCCAAAACTTTTGGTTTTTTTGCGGAGGTTGGGGGGGACACGGACTTCTTTATTCAAACAGATCCTTCCATGGAAAACCCAAAAGCGTGTTGAAGGTGACTGGGATGATCAGGAGCCCAGGGTGCGGCCTCCTCATCCTCACTTCCAGCTGTACTGGGACACTTCTGTGAAGTCCCAGGCCCCAGGAGCACATCTGGAAACCTCTGGGCTCTATGACCTCCAGGCGGGTTCTGTGGCCAACCTGCCATGCCTGCATGGTGACACACCTTGGTGCTCTGCCTGGTGGCTTTTCTTGGGAGATACTGGCTTCTTGGCACATGCACAATGGAAACTTCTGGCTTAAGTCTTCCCTGGAGACTGCCGGGCCCTCGTCCTGGATGCCATGTCAGGGCTGGGTCCTCGCTCGGCTCCCTAAGGGTTTCGATGTCACCCACCTCCTGCTGCCCAGCCCCTCCAGTGCATCCGACTCAATCAGCCAGGGCTGCACGGGGCCAATTTCTTTAAATAAATGTGAATCCTTCCCATAGTGAGATTAATGGGGCCTTTGGGAATAGCGATACAATTTGTCCCCTGGGACAAATTTTTTTTTTTCCCTTTGGCACTCATCTCTTCATTGAGGCTGTGGCCATCTCATGCCCTTTCGGTTCATGAAATCAATGTGTCAAGAAATGCTAACAGGCCGGGCGCGGGGCGCGGTGGCTCACGCCTGTAATCCTAGCACTCTGGGAGGCTGAGGCAGGAGGATCGCTCAAGGTCAGGAGTTCGAAACCAGCCTGAGCAAGAGCGAGACCCTGTCTCTGCTATAAATAGAAAGAAATTAACTGGCCAACTGAAAACATATATAGAAAAAATTAGCTGGGCATGGTGGCGCATGCCTGTAGTCCCGGCTACTTGGGAGGCTGAGGCAGGAGTTTGAGGTTGCTGTGAGCTAGGCTGGCGCTATGGCACTCTAGCTAGGGCCACAGAGTGAGAATCTGTCTCAAAAACAAAAACTAAAAACAAACAAAAAAAGCCGCTAACAGCACTTGTGCTTTCTAGCTCCTCACTCTAGCCATTGAGTGTCGAGACAAACACCAGGTGAGCGCCCACTGAGCACCAGGCGCTGTGCTGAGCTCAGGGCATGCCAGGACAAGGAAGACCCACTTCCTTTACACTTCCCAGTTTCCAGGTCATGCCTTTATGCTTTCCCAGTCCCGGGAAATCGTAGTGGACGTTTGCTGGCACGTGGCCACTCAGTATTCATTTCTTCTAACAGTTTCCTGGTTTTCCTTCCCATTACCTGCCCCCCGCAAGCACAGCCTTGGTAAGACAGTAAATCAGGGAAGCTGGCCTCTGCCCTGGAAGCCAAAGGGGTCGCTGAAGGTTTTCCCCGCCACTCTTCTTCCCCTCCCTGACCTGGACACCTGGCCCAAGTCCTCCCAGTCAGACCCCTTCTGACGTGGAAACAAGGCCAGGAGAGGCAGTCGGATGACTCAGTGCACCGGCACAACCTGACTGCCAAGATCTTCTCTGCTGCTTCCTGCACTCTGTCCAGACCTGGTTCTCGGGCTTTCCTGTGGGTTCTTGGCATTTCTCAAATTTTCCTTTTTCTTTAAGACTACCAGAGTTTCTGCTGCTTGCAGTTAGAGATCCCTGAGTAACATACCAGGTTCCAGCTGTTATTTCGATTGCATCTAATACGCTTGAGATATACTTTACCAAGCACCTGTTCTGGGCCAGGGGCTGTGGATACGTTGACCTGGGGGAAGACAGATGAGTGAACCATAGGTGCTTAAAGTAAGAGAAATGTTGTGGAACCTGAGGACCAAGGAGGAAGAGGTCAGCTCCACCAGGGGAGGAGAGAGGGCCAGGAGAGCTTCATAGAGCAGGTCATCCAAACAGCTCCCTGCTTTTGTCTCTGTCCCCACCTCCACCCTCTCAGCCTTTTCATCACAGCAGCTGGAGGGATGACTTATGACTCAGATCAGGTCACTGTGGGGCTCGAACCCCTCCAGTGGCTCCCATCTCACTCAGTGTAAAAGCCAAAGTGCTACAATGGTCTATCTACAAGGCCTTACGTGACTTGCTTGTCTAGGAAAGGAGCATGTCACCCAGTCCCTCTGCAGCTGGGTAGGGCCACGGGGCCAAGGTCTCACCAAGCGGATGGGACTGTAGATGGTGAGTCTGTCTTCCCACCTCACTTGGCCGAGAGCAGGTGCTGGGCTTGAGCTTTTTCACTTTCCCTTCTCATGTCACACCAGGAAGGCCAGTGCCAGAGCAGCCTGGGAAGCTGCAAGGTGAAGGTGGGCCCTGAATGACCGCATGGAGCAGAGCTGCCTTCTGTCTGCCACGTGCACAGTGGGGCCTCCAAGGTTCTAGAAGTGAGCGGCCCCACTCTGCTGCCCTCTGATATCTCTGTGGTTGTTTTTGATAATTATTTGGACATTTCTGTCTTTGTCAGACCTTAACTATTGGCATGTTTTCCTCTCTGGATCTCTTCTTCTGAGTTGTAGCTTTTGATTTGCTGTAGGCTGGGAAACCAGATCGTCAAGTAAATAGGGTGGGGGGGGCAGAGAGGCTCATTTGTGACAAAAGTGCTCATAGGCTCTGGGGTGTCTACGGCCTCTCAGAGGCTGTTTTGGCCTTCTTCATATTTTCTCTTCTTTTCTAGACTTTGGAGCTTGCTGAAAAGTAACCTCAGAATAACTGAGGCGTGACTGCCCTCTCTTTTGAGAAAAAAAAAAAAAATTGTCATCCCTCCCTAACAGGGAAATTGTGGCCCATAGACAATGCTAATCAAAATGTAACCAGTTTTCCTATGGAAATGGACAAATTTCCCTTTCGTTTATATAAAAAAGTAAATGGTTAAAGGGCCAAGAATAGTCAGGACACTACTGACGAAGAATAAGGCAGGAAATCAGGAGGGAGGGGGCTTGACCTACCATGTAAAAAGATTTATTGCTAGCAAAGCTAGAAAAAGAGCCCATGGGACCCAGTGGAGGACCCAGTGATGGGAACTTGGACCATGACGCAGGTGGTTTTACTACAAATCAGCAGGAAAAGAAGAGACCAAATGGTACGTGATACCAGAACAACTGGCAAACATATGCAAACTGTAAAATTAGATTCCTTCTTCCCAGTGGACACAAAAATAGATTCCAGATATATTTTTAAAAACGAGACATAAAAAGCCAAACTATAAAGCTTAAAAAGAAAATCTACAAGTGAATATGTCCATGAACTTGAAAGTCTTCTTAAATAGGACACAAAGGACTCATGTTGCAAAGGAAAATATTGATCCATTTGGTTACCTTTAAAATTTTAAGTTTCTTTATGGCGAAAGGTAGCATGAAAATGAAAAGGCGGGCTGGGCGCGGTGGCTCACGCCTGTAATCCTAGCACTCTGGGAGGCTGAGGCGGGAGGATTGCTTGAGTTCGGGAGTTCGAGACCAGCCTGAGCAAGAGTGAGACCCTGTCTCTACTATAAATAGAAAGAAATTAATTGGCCAACTGAAAATATATAGAAAAAATGAGCTGGGCATGGTGGCGCATGCCTGTAGTCCCAGCTACTCAGGAGGCTGAGGCAGGAGGATTGCTTGAGCCCAGGAGTTTGAGGTTGCTGTGAGCTAGGCTGATGCCACGGCACTTTAGCCAGGGCAACAAACTGAGACTCTGTCTCAAAAAAAAAAAAAAAAGAAAAGGCAAGATATTTGCAATTCATTGCAACTTGTTTGTATCCAGAATATACAAAGAATTCCTATCTTTGTATAAATCAATAAAAGAACAATTCAAGAGAAACAGGAAATTCACAGAAGAGAAAACCCAAATAAACAAATGAAAAACACTCAACACATTAGTAATTATGGGAATTCAAATAGAAATAATGAGATCTCATTTCACACTCATCTGATTGGCAAACATTAAAAAGCCTAATAATATCATATTGGTGAAGATAAGGGGAAATGAAAACTCATACATTTCTGGTGGGAATATAAATTAGTGTAAGCCTATAATCCTTTATCTGCAATTCTGAAATCCAAAAACCTCTAAAAACTAAAAGTTTTTTCCTCCCCTACATTTGGTTTAAACTCACTTTACGATAAAACCTGATCTGAACCAATTTGTGGCTACTTATAGTTTTAATTTGTCACATTTAATGTGATTATTCATACATTTTGCTGAAGAAATCTTCATGTTTGATTATAGGGTGCTGCCCAAACCCCACTCGGGGTTTTAGTTAGTATGTGGTATAGCCACCATATTAACATTTTTCAATTTTTATTTCTTAAATTGTCGTACAGTAAAATCGACTCTTCTTTACTTTTGCCCAGTTATATGAAATTTAACACATGTATAGACTTGTGTAACCACCACCATAATCAGAACACAGAACAACTCCCCCAAACTCCCTCGTTCTCCCCTTTCTAATTCCACTCTCTCCATCACCACCCCTACTCCTGGCAACAGGAATTGACCTGTTTTCCACCCGTGATAGTTTTGTCTTTTCAAGAATAAATGGGATATCTGGGAGGCCTAAGCGGGCGGATTGGGATTGCTCAAGGTCAGGAGTTCGAGACCAGCCTGAGCAAGAGCAAGACCTCATCTCTACTAAAAATAGAAAGAAATTAATTGGCCAACTAAAAAAATATATAGAAAAAATTAGCCAGGCATGGTGGCACATGCCTGTAGTCCCAGCTACTCGGGAGGCTGAGGCAGAAGGACTGCTTGAGCCCAAGAGTTTGAGGTTGCTGTGAGAGAGGCTGATGCCATGGCACTCACTCTAGCCTGGGCAACACAGTGAGATTCTGTCTCAAAAAAAAAAAAAAGCGAATTTCAAAGGGATTTACACAGATATCATTTATGCATAGATTGTTAACATATGTGTTATTTATATGCATTTATATAATACAATGTATATACAAATTATTAATATAGTATTGTATATATTGCTATATAGCGTCAAGAAGAATCTACAGTAACCTGAGAGTAGTACCCACACAGGGAAGTCATGGGAGGGCTTTAGATTTATCAGTTTTTTCTTTTTTTTTTTTTTTTTAGAAAAAGAGAAATATGAAGCAAATGTGGCAAAATGTTAACATTTGTTAAATTTGTGTGGGCAAGTACAGAGGTCTGTTATAGTAGTCTTTGTACCTTTTTTATTCAAAACATTTCATAATTAACTTAAAAATTGATTCAAGAAAAAAAAAAAAGAGAAAGATTTCAAGGCAGGCAAAACCTTAGAGATCATCTGATTAAGCACCATGCCTGTTCTCCACTTTGCAGATGGGGAAATAGAGGCCCAGGGAGAGCAAGCCATCTGTCCAAGGTCATGGCATAAGTGAATAGCTGGGATTAGTACATGCTCTCCCAGACTCATTCAGTTTCACTAGGATATTTGCCAAAGAGTACCTAGTACTCAAGCTCAAAACTTGTGTCCATATTTGGAAAACCATGCTGAGCTATTCAGCACCTGTTCTATGGTAAAAAGTCCAAATTCCTTCAGGGAACCTTTTGCATTGTGGGAACATCCATCTGTCCACCATCCACCCACCCATGTACCCAGCACCTACACATCCATTCTCCCTTCCTCTTCCCCTCATCTCCCATCATCAGAGGGTCAAACCTTTACTGGGTGCTCACGCCACTTGCTTATAAGCAGAGGACACAGAACTGAGTGGTTTCCCAAGCTACAGGAGCTATTAGCGAAATAAATAAGTGAATTAAAATAAACAAGCAAAAAAACACCCCAAAACCAAAAAAACCAAGACCAAACCTCTGCAGTGTGGCATGTGCGTTCCTGGAGGCATTAGGTGCAGCAGGAGCAAACATGGAGGCTTGATCTGTTCTGGAGGGGGTCTCAGGCTGCCATGGAGAAGAATTTTTAAAAAAATTCTAATTGTGGTGAAATACATATAACCTAAAATTTACCATCTTAGCCATTTTTAAATGTAAAGTTCAGTGGCATTAAGTACATTCTTACTATTGTGCTGCCATCACCACCATCCATCCATAGAATGTCTTCATCTTGCAAAACAGAAACTGTGCAGCACCCGTGAAATAGTAACTCCCCATTTCCCCCTCTCCTCAGCCCTGGCAACCACCGTTCTTCTTTTTGTCTGTATGAATTCAACTACTCTACGTATCACACATAAGTAGAATAGTAGGGTATTTGTCCTTTTGTGATTGGCTTATTTCACTTAGCATAAAGTCCTCGAGTTTCTTTCAAGGTTGTAGCATTATTAGGTAGACAGCTAGGGACCTCCAGTCCCTCCTGGGGACAAGGCAGGCAACTGCCACACTGCAAATGCAACATAGAGAGGAACATAAGGGCCGGGTGTGGTGGCTCACTCCTGTAATCCTAGCACTCTGGGAGGCCGAGGCAGGCGAGTTCGAGACCAGCCTGAGCAAAAGCGAGACAACATCTGTACTTAAAAAATAGAAATTAACTGGACAACTAAAAAATATATATATAAAAAATTAGCTGGGCATGGTGGCACATGCCTGTAGTCCCAGCTACTCGGGAGGCTGAGGCAGCAGGATTGCTTGAGCTCAGGAGCTTGAGGTTGCTGTGAGCTAGGCTGACGCCACCGCACTCTAGCCCGGGCAACACAGTGAGACTCTGTCTCAAAAAAAAATAAATAAATAAAATAAAAAGAATGAGCATAAGAAGAGTAATCTCCTATAAGGACTTGACTTTTCCGGTTTACTGCACACACATTTACACCCAGAGGTGACTGAAATGATGTCTGATTCAACCTGAATGGAAAACCAAAGTAGCTGTAATAGTGTTATTGTCAGTAACTGTGGGAGGACAATTCACTTGCATTTCTGTTTTGCCCGTAAAACCTGCACAGGTGGCAAAAGCAAAGGTGGAAGCAATCCATTAGGACCTCCATGAAGCCCAGCGGCTCCTTTGAGTGGGTTGACACTGATCTGAAGGCAGACATGGGGAGGGAGGAGAGTCAGGACGGTGGGGCCTCCTTGCCGTTTTGATTTGCATTTCCCTAGTGATTAGTGATGTTGAACATCTTTCCATGTGCTTACTGGCCATTCGTATTTTTTCTTTGGAAATGTCTATTCCAGTTCTTTACCCATTTTTGGTTGATTTTCTTTGTTGTCTAGTTGGAGTTCTTTTTTTTTTTTTTTTTCCTTTCTTTTTTGGGACACAGTCTCACTGTGTTGCCCGGGCTAGAGTGAGTGCCGTGGCATCAGCCTAGCTCACGGCAACCTCAAACTCCTGGGCTCAAGCGATCCTCCTGCCTCAGCCTCCCCGAGCAGCTGGGACTACAGGCATGCGCCACCATGCCCGGCTAATTTTTTCTATATGTTTTTAGTTGTTATGCTAATTTCTTCCTATTTTTTAGTAGAGCCGGGGTTCTCGCTCTTGCTCAGGCTGGTCTTGAACTCCCGACCTCTTGCGATCCTCCCGCCTCGGCCTCCCAGAGTGCTAGGATTACAGGCGTGAGCCACCGCGCCGGGCCTGGGGTTCTTTGCGTATTCTGCCTGGGTATTAACTAGCTCCTTTCCAGGTCTATGGTTTGCGGACACTGTCTCCCATTCTGCGGGCTGCCTCTTCCCTGCGGGCGATGTGCTCAGACGCCCGCCGTGGAGATTCTAAAGGGCGGGGGGAAGTCGGTGGGCCCGGGCTGCAGCGGCGCGAGGGGAAGGCGCTGCGGGCCGAGGAAACAGGTTGCGCGAACGCGGAGGAGGAGAGAGCCGGCACCTGCGGGGCGCCGAGTCTTGCAGGACGGGAGGAGGGCGGGGCGCGGCAGGGGCGAGGCTGGAGGAGCAGCGCCGCGGAGGCTGGGAGGCGAGGACCTGCCTCAGCGCCCCCTGCTGGGGCTGTCTTAGGAATGCAAACTCGCGGAGCCCCGTTCGGGCCTGCCGCGGGGCGCGGCCCGGGATGCCCGCGAGGTCGGGTCGGGGGTGAGCCGCCTGCTCCGGGCCGCTGGGCGCCTCTCGGCCGGCAGGGGGCGCGCGAGCCCGCAGCGCCCGCCGGGGTCCGCGGGCACTAGGCGGCGCCCCTGCGCCCCGGCCTGCGGGCACTGGGCGCCCGAGCTCCGTCTCCGCCCGCCCGCCGGCAGCCAGAGGCTCGCGGATGGGGAAACTGAGGCCTGGGACATGTGCCTTCACCAAGGCAGCACAGCCCACCTGGGAGAGGGGGGCTGGAATTCGGGATTCCGACGCCCCCACCCGCCAGGCCCGTGGTTTTCTCCACCCACCCCCTTTTCTAGTTCCAGCGCAAAATCTGCAGACAGCATCCCCCCAACTTTGATCATCTGTGCGCCCTGAAAAGCGGTGGGCCCTGGACGCAGCAGGAGCTGAGGGCAGCGCGGGCTCCACGTGGGAGCGAGTGGAGGCTGCAGCTGTGGGCAGCGGCGCCCCAGCCCCTCCGACCCTCACCCTCGCATGCACCCCGCTCCCCAGCACACTCTGCTGCCCTCGGGACCCCGCGTTGTCCCCGCCGCGTTCCCTCTCAGGTTCCAAGCAGGCAAGGGGACTTAGACTAGAAATTTCAGCTATTTCACAAGACGCCCACAGTGTCTGACATAGGAATGAGTATATGGTGGTTATGATTATTCCCAAGCAAGTCTCCGTGCCTCAGGCTTCCTCATATGTAAAATGGGTATAGTTTGTAGCATAGCTCGGAGCGTTATCGTGAGGATTAAATGAGCTCGTACACGAAAGGTACTTAGAGCAGGGTGTGATTCCAGTAAACATGTAATAGTCCACTGGCACTTGGGCTCCATAAAGGCGGAGTTCGGTGGCTCACACCTGTAATCCTAGCTCTCTGGGAGGCCGAGGCAGGCGGATTGCTCAAGGTCAGGAGTTCAAAACCAGCCTGAGCGAGACCACCCCCCCACTATAAAAATAGAAAGAAATTAATTGGCCAACTAATATATATAGAAAAAATTAGCCGGGCAGGGCGGTGCATGCCTGTAGTCCCAGCTACTCGGGAGGCTGAGGCAGGAGGACTTCTTGAGCCCAGGAGTTTGAGGTTGCTGTGAGCTAGGCTGACACCATGGCACTCACTCTAGCCTGGGCAACAGAGTGAGACTCTGTCTCAAAAAGAAAAAAAAAAGGCAGAGTTTGTCTCTTGTTGTCTTATTTATAATTTTTT
>VSMD01015677.1:0-157084 GCA_008750895.1 Mirza zaza
TAGGAGGAGGAGAGAATTGGTTGTGTGCAAGCCAATCTGCAATATCCACAGCAGTCCTCTTCCTGGGGGCTTCCTGTGACTGGAACCCTGCTACCTGCTGACAGGATTTCCTGATGCTACCTACCTGTCTGGCCACATGTCCATACACTGGCTGTTCTTAGATTGTCCATCTCCATCCATTAGATAATTATCCCTTTACCCCAATTTGGTATTAAGACTCTTCCTCAATGTGAATGACTTTCCTGGAGCATTTATATCTGCTTATCTTTGTCATACTCTGCATGTAGTTTCTGCTTACTAAATCGAACTTTTCCTCATCCCTGCTACTGTCTTCATGGCACTTACTGCGCAGTAATGTCTAGGCCCTGCCAAGTTGTCCAATCCCAATGCAGTTTAACTTGGGCATGTTATAACAAATCTCATGATATATTAGTAAAGAATTTTTAATGATATCAATCTAAGTAAATGACTAGTTCAAATTCTCAAAGAGGTTTGTTTCCTTTCTTATGAACTGGCTAACAATAATATTAACATTAGTGTTACCAAGTCATACTTATGGACTAAACAATATCTTTGCGCCCTCATTTTAAATCAGATGCATGTGCAAAACAGCATATTTTTTCTGATTCAAATATTTCTTCTTGTTTCCCAAAGAATATTAATTGTGCTGATCCATCCTCAGTTAACCAGATTTACCCTAATTAACTAATCTCTTTTCTTTCAAAATCCTTGACTCTGGAGGCTTTGTGTTTGAATTTAAGATTTTTCTGAAGAATCTAGTACAAAATGAATTATGTGGCTTCTTTCTGCACATAATTAGATTTCAAAAAGATCTTTTTTTCTATCAATGAATCACACTGAGGGTAGATTACATTTACCCTCAATACCCCATGACCTTTCTGTGCTGGTCAAAGCAGGATTTTTTTAAAACCTTATAGAAAATGGTAGCTTTGACAAACTACATTGAATCTTCCTAATAAGTGGTCCATCACAGAATTTTATTCTTTATCTCATGCATAGTTTATATCAAGTTGAATATAGTATAGGTAAGAAACTCTGTTTTATTAATATTTCTATTTGAAATTTTTACTGAGTTGCTACTTTTGCCACCAATAAAATATGTATTGTGTCCTAAAGCAACCATTATATATATATATTTTTTAAGATTAAATTCAGCATACAGTTCCAAGGTTTCTATCTTTAATATGTTAGAATCCTGGCTTTGTCTAAATGTGTCTGGCGTGTTTGATTCTAAAAATAAATTTTGGGTTGCTTCCAGGTTAGCCTTCTGAGATTACATAATTTTCACAAGTTATTAATATCACTCAGTATTTCTCTGTCCATGCTACTGTTTAATATCAACACATTGTCTCCCCCACAAACACCACCATTCCTAAGTCACGCTTTTTTTCTTTTAAGGGTGTTCTACCCAGGAAATGCATTCATTGCCTCTGTCTTTCTAATCAGTAGTAATAGGAAATTTGACCCTCTCAGATAACTCTACTCCTAAGCCCACCCCTGTATTTTCAGACTTTTGAAAACAATTATTTCTATTTGTGCAGAATTCCCTTTGTAATTGCTGCCACACTGTTTGCCAATGCCTAAGCAAGCCACGTGGCAGCCTCAACATTCCCCACTGTTTAAATCCAGGTCTGCACATGGCTAACAAAGTACGCCACAGCAGGCGAAATCAACGGGTTTGGTTCTCTGCAGCTTGTCTTCATGATCAATGGATTATTGCAGCTGGGCTAATTATGCAGCAATTCTTATGGATTGTTTGGAGTGGCAGTGGTGAATCCTAGTGACTAAATTTGCCATGGTAAGATTTGCTTCTTCTTGACCTATACAGACACACAATAACTTAGATATCTTGTGAACTTATATCATTTGTAGAGCTGTAATTCCATGTGGTCCAAACAACCCTGGAGGGAATAGCTTTCTAAGCCCTTACGTAGGCTTTAAAATGTGACTTGGAGACTAAAGTAGAACTGACAAAATCTTTTCTTACAGGTTTCCCATTGGTATCCTAACTTTTCCTTTTAAAATAAAAGTAGGTGCAGAGATTATACATGTACTTAATTGTATATATGAGCAAGCACTATATCATTTTGCTTATAAAGTTGATTTAATATCAAATAGACCTTAAGCCCTTTTTTTCCAATTTAAACATTAAACCAGATGGAGCCCCAAGGCCCTAATTATTTTATATTTGAGTCAATTTTTGAAAACTATGTCCTATCCATTAGTGGAGGAGGAAAACTTTCATACAGAAGGGTAGTATTTCTTTATGATTATAGTTCACCAATAACTATGGTCAAATAGTCGTGCATGTGCATATGTGTGTGTGTGTGGTGTGTATGTTAAAATTCCTAGCTAAGGGCTGCTGATGTTTTAAAGAGAAGTGCAACAATAGTTCTTCTAAATGGAAGACATAATAAAAGATTATTGACTGGCAAGTTATAGGTGACTCCAGTTACTCTTGAATTACTGAAAATAGGTGATGCTCCATTTGCTCTTTACCTAAAATAAATGAAGTTCTTCCGACTCATGAATGCTATAATAAAAGGTCAAAATCTTTTATTCTTATCTCAGGAGCAATGTCTCTAAAAGACACCATGCCCTATGCCTTTACTTAGCAAAACAGCTAGAGAGGTAGCAATTTTTAATTATAGGACACAGGGCTATAATGTGACCTAATTCATGAATGGCCTAATTCATGAGGTCACTGGGAGATTAAAGTGAAGAAAAACATGTAAAGTGCTTAGGAAAAAATCCTGGTACATAGAAGGGTGCAATATGTAATAGCTGTAATTATTACTGTTAAGGTTTTCCCTTTCATATATTTTCTTTTTTATATGCTTTGTGCTTTTATGCTTTATGATGTTTAGGATGTCATCAACTTAAAAAAATTATAAACTCTCTGGAAAATTTTAAAAATATAGACAAAATTTAAAAATAAAATTACACCCATTATTACATTGTCAGACATAACCACCTTGAATATCTAGATATACAGTTTTAATACTACCTCTTATCATGATATTAATAGATGCCAAAATGTTCAGATGAGATATATAATATATATATATATATAAAATACATAGAAATAAATTTAACAATAGTAGTGAAAGACTCATATACTAAATTACAAACATTGCTGGGGAAAATTAATTTCTAAATCATTAGAAAGACATTCCAGGTACATTAAATGGAATACTCAATGATGTTAAGATGGTAATTCTCCCCAAATTGATCTACAGATTCAACACAATATCTAGCAAAATTACAGCATACTTTCTTTTGGCAGAAGTTGATAAGATGATTCTAAAATGTATATGGAATTGCAAAAGACCTAGAATAGACAAAACAATTTTGAGAAGAAGAGTACAATGGGAAGATTTCACTTTCCAATTTCAAAACATAACACTGCAGTTAGCAAGACAGCATGCTATTGGCATAAGGATAAAACTTTTTTACAGATAAACTTTATATAGAGATAGATAAATTTGCCTTTGAAACAAATGATGCTTGGATAAATGGATATCCAAATGCAAAATAAATGAACTTAGACCCTTTCTTTACACTATAAACAAAAATTAACACAAGTTGGGTCAGATTTAAAAAGCTAAAACAATAAATCTTTTAGAAGATAACATAGGAGAAAACATTCAAGAACTTGGATTAGGTAAAGATTTCTTAAATACTGCACACCACCAAAAGTATGCTTCACAAAAAAAATTAATGAGTTGAATTTCCTCAGGATTTAAAACTTTTGTGTTTCAAAATATGCCATTAAGAAAATGAAAGACAGGAAGAAAATATTTATAAAACACATTTGATTTTTTAAAAAGTGCATCCAGAATACATAAAGAACCCTTACAATTCAACAATAAGACATAAACATCTGAATAGACATTAAACAAAAACATGAACAGAAGATTTAAATAGGTAACAATTGAACATGGACAATTAAAGCATGGACAAAAGATTTGAATAGACACTTCACAAAAAATAATTTATGAATGGCTGATAATCCCATGAAAAAATGCTCAACATCATTAGACAGTAGGGAAATGCAAATTAAAACCCCAATGAGATACGGTTTTTATACCAACTAGGATGGCTACATTCAAAAAGGTAGACAGTAACAGGTGTTGGCCAGGATGTGGAGATCAGGAAGCTTAGTACATTGTGATGTGAATGCAAAATAGTATAACTACTACAGAAACCATTTTGGCAATTTCTTATAAGGGGAAGCATAAATTTACTATAGGACCTAGTAATTCCACTCTTAGATTACTATCCAAAAATAAATAAATAAACAAACAAACATAAACCCACACAAAGATCTGTATGTGAATGTTTTTAGCAGTATTGTTCATAATAGCTAAAACTGTGAAACAACCTGTCCATCAACTGACAGATAGACAAAATGTACTATACCCATACAATGGAATACTATTTAGCAATAAAAAGGAATGAGCCATTGATACATACTATGACATGAATATTCTGGGTCTTTTCATTCACTTGTCATTGACATTTAGTTCTTAAACAGCCATCTGTCAAACATTACACTGAATGAAAGAAGCTAGACATAAGAGATCACATATTGCATAATTCCATTTTTACATTCTGAAATGTTCAGAAAAGACACATTCCATAGAAACAGAAAGATTGGTGGTTGCCTACGGCAAGGTATGTGAGAAGAAGATGAGGATTAACAGTCAAAGGACGCGAAAGATATTATCAGGTCGATGGAAATGTTCTAAAGCTGATTTATGGTAATGGTTCCATAACTCTATAAATGTAATAAAAAATTGTTGGGTTGTATGCTTTAAAGAGGTGAATTATAGGATATGCAAAATCCAAAATAAAATTATATTAAAAAATTCGCTGGTCCAGTTCTGCATGTGAGGAGCTTGAAAGTTGCCAGTCTGTCTTAACAGTAAGTAAAAGGGTGAATAGACTGAAAAATCAGCAATTCTTCTAGGCTCCATAAAAGAGGTGAGGGCAAAGGACAAACTTCAGCTCCCAAAATTGGAAAGATAGACAGGTGAATACAGGGAGTGGTGACTTACTGGAGCAGAAACTCGAGTGTGGAAACCGTTGCTGGAACCAGTGTCAGGCTAGGAAAACCTGACCTGTAAGTGATGAATTGCTAAAGGCTCGGTGTGCACAACTCTGAGATCCAAACACTACAGGGCAACCCAGTCTACTCTTCATGTGTGAGAAGGGAAATAGCCAACTCCAGCCCCCTCTAGCCATCCTCTCTCACCTAAGGGGAAGAAAAAATATGAGAAATACCTAAGAAGTTCAAAGTCCAGCAGCACAGGCTCTAAGACTGAGACCTAATCACAGGACTACAGAATGATGCTTCCTTCTCCCCGCTTCTTGCTGCCACATTACTAAAGGCCTATTAACAGCAGTTCCTTTTACCTGGCACATCATATCTGGCTACAAGAAAAAATCATAAGGCATACCAAAGGCAAAAAACATAATTTGTAGGCACAGAGCAAGCATCAGAACCAGACATAGGAGACATGTTGGAATTTCGTTATAGCAAATTTTCAAATTAGAAAGTAAGCATCCTTGAGCTTTGTTATTATTTAAATTGTTTTGCCTATTCTGGGTTTTTTCATTCACTTATCATTGACATTTTGTTCATAAACAGGCAAGTGCTTTTGAAGTTTAATTTACCTGTCTATTTTTAAGTCATGCAAGCACTATGTTGTTCATATAACAACATAGAAGATAAAATATGAACTTTGTTCTTGAGACACTGTGATAGATTGGTAACTACAGGGATATGACAATGTACATAAAGCAATATATATGATCATGACAAAGTTGATTTTGTAAAAATTATATATATTCAACCCCATGTTATTGAAAAAAGAGTATTGAACTATTTCTGGTAAACACGTGCATATGAAATGTTAGAGCAAAAATATTTCCATTCATTTATTTCATCAATTCCTGATCTTTCTCATAGCACAAAGATGTTCTCTATGTATTATTCATAATAACATTGCAAAATATTCAACTACATAAGAAATCTTTGCCATAAGTACCAATTAATCCATCAAAACAAGTTAAAATAGCTGTGCAAATTATTTGTTATGATTGCTAAAAAGATGCAGCAATATCTCCTGGTAAATATGTTTCTTTTACGTTTCATACATTTTCTAGAAAATATGCTAAGGAAGCAACAAAAAATATAACAATCGGCATGAGTTTTTTTCATTTGATAGATAATATTGAACATTTACCACTTGCTTATGAATATATTATCCAATAAATCTTTAATGGCTTTTTTATCTGTGTGTAAAAACAAAATGAATATCTCAATCTCAGCAGCCCAGAACTGTACAGCTACTAAGAACAAGATAGCAATTTTTGGAATCAAACATAGTGTGATGATTCTTGGATAGAGTCTGTTATTAAAAAACTATGAACCACATTTATTCACAACTCTATCAGTATCCTGTGCTCCCTTCTATAACCAAAAGCATCCTGAAGATAAGTGAAATTTTCTGGCTATTTTTCACATAGGGCATTTCCCACATAACCCTGCACTAACATTTACTATGCTGAACTGAATTACTTATTATGAGAGATGATGTGAGATTTCCTTCTACATGGAGTTTCAAGGCAGGCCATAAAATAAGACTTTCTGGGTAAAATTTGTCATTTGACAGTTCCTAAAATGGAAACTTTTAAACAGCACCAAATCACTCCTTGACTAGATTCTACTGCCTTCCCCATTGCTCCTCACTCGTGTACGTGAGCCAGTTATGGCATGTCCCTTCTCTGCCTTGAATCATCGCAGATATCAGTCATCACTGTCAATCATTCACATGAAAAATGCTTACAGCAGGGAGTAGCTTTGTGAGTACTTTTTAAAAATGTTTTTAGGTCTTTATTCAGGATAAGCATTACTATTCACTTTACGGACGTACGTGAAGTCAAACTGCTGGAGTTCTTTCACAGATCCTGTATAAAGATAAACTAATTCACAAAAAAACCTACATACAGTCTTCTACAACTGGCAAAAGCTATCTGTTACTTCTATAACTTCCTACACTCATTCTCTCAGGTATTCTCTGCTTTTTATGTTCGGCGACAAAAAATATAGTAATAAGCCAATTTACACTAGTTAAATTAACTGGAAACCCCTTTAACTTCCAAAAAAAAAAGCATTTCTAAATCCATAATACTGAAAATACTAAACATATAAAACATACTCTCCTCATAGCAGGTCTATTATATCCACATTCTCTCAATCCCTAACTCATAGCTACATGCATGGGGCAGCACATGAGCTCGTTCTGGCAACTTGAGTAAGTGTTGTAGAGCAGTGTTTCTCGAACTGTAGTGTAGGAATCATCTGGGATCTTGTTAAAATGCAGATTCTGATTCAGTATGTCTGGGCTGGGATCTCAGATTCTATTCTAACAAGCACCCAAGTGACACTAAGACTGCTAGTTGGTAGACAACATGCAATAGCATAGTTGAGTTCTGGAATGAGGAAAACATACCTGTAAGCATGAAAATATCCACACCAACAACTTTTATTCTTTCAATATACTGTTTATATATACTGTTCAATTTACAGTTTAGGAGTTAGAATACCATCAAAAAGTGGAACTTTAGGGAAAAAAGACAGGAGGCACTTATAAGACTAAATATTATTATTCCCCAGTGCATACCTTATTCTTTTGTTCATTCACTCACTCATTCAGGTGAAATATATTGAGAGCCCACTATACGGCAGGCACTATGCTAGATTCCAGAGTACAGTGTTGAACAGGCAAAATTTGTGAGTTTAAGAAACTCACAATCTTATCACAAACAAATAATAAATTGTGAGATAAAGGCAACCATTTATGGTTGCATGCAAAGAAGACTAAACACAGAGAGGAGAAAAAGTTTCCCTCTCCAAGGTGGGGAGATAAGGCAGGCATCTCAAGGAAGACTTCACAGTAAAATTTGATAATTATTTTTTGATAAATTAATTTGTTCCAGGTGCTGTTCTAACTTTCATAATGACCTTTTTAAGATAGGTACTCTTATTATCCCTATTTTAGAGCTGAGGAAACAAAAGCAGAAGAAAGTTCATAATGTATGGAGTAAATAATTTACTGAATATAACTGATAGCAGCAAGATTTCCTCTGCTGTACTCAGCAATAATATTTGCCAATATATCCCACAACGTAGACATTACTGGTAATCACTAAGATTTCTGGTTCTCCTTCCCTTCAGGGCATATTCTTCTTTGAATACATGCATGGACACATGCCAATGAAATCTAATCAGAAGTAACATGTGTCACTTCCAGAAATTTTTAACAACCAGTGCACAGTTTTCCATGCTCTTCTTACCTATCCCAGTGGCCATGTTCTTTACCTGCTCCAATGGGAACCTGCTCCCATTGTTGATGTGGAGTTGCTGCAAGATAGAAAGATCCTGCAATGCTGAGCCTCTACAAAAAGGACGGCATTCCCAGATCGTCTCTCAGATCCATGCAGGATCTTGCAAATGCAAGAAATAAACTTATGTCTTGTTAAGTCACAGATTTTGGTAGTGTTTGTTACTGTAGCCTAACTTGGCCTATTGTGATAATGCATTGCAACTCAGGCGAAGCATCAATTGTCTTGCAGAATAAATGTGAGTGAGTTATCAGAGGAGGGCAGTGTGTGCTGGGGAGGAAGCTCCAGGTGGGATTAGGAGACATTCAGAGGCATAAAATAAGACGGTTTCTTTAGGAAACTTTAGGTAGTTAGGCTTTCCTGGAAAATAAGATTCTGAGGAGTGGAAAAGAGAAAGGATATGAGTCTCAGGTCCCTCAAGAGTGAAGGGAAGAAATGGAGAGAGAATAAGAGTCTGGGTAGTGCTACCCAGGACTGCACATGGAGGAAGCTGATCAGACTGGACTCAAGGTTAAATCAAAGATGCAATTTTCTGTATGGGAAATCAGAAAAAGCACTATATTGGAAAGAGGGGTCAGCCATAAATAAGGAGCTGGAACAGAGGTAACAACAGAAAAGAAGTAAAACACTTCAGGAATAAAATCCTAGAATGGCGCTAGGGAAGATGGGAGGCATGGGGATGGGAGGGGGTTCCACCAAAAAAAGCAGGGAAGAAATATTGATATATGCATCTGTTTGTAGAGTACTTCTGCTCTCGCCCACATACCTGGCATATGCTTCTCTATGGTTTGTCTTTCCCATATGCCTTCCCCTGGATGGTACCTACTAACCAGGCTCAAAGCTATGGCCTCTGAGAATTCTTTGCCTTCCTACACTCCCATTGCCTTCAGCCCCAGCCCACCTGGCATTCCTGCTACATCTTCCTAAAGTTCTCTCTTTTTCATACTACATTTATCCAGGGCATTTTAATTGTCCATTCATTTGTCCATCTCCTCAATGGTGACAAATTTCTTTAGAAGAGTGATTCATCTAATTTATTTTTCGTAACCCTAAGACCATGCTCAGAGTTTGACCCACAGTAGTCACTTAACAATTAGTGGTGATTGTGATAAATCCAGGGAAAGAATTCCCTGTGAATATTTAATATATAACTTAGAAGCCCAGAAGCCCACATTTATCTAATATATGATATATGAAGCCCACATTTTAATCTTTATCTTTAAGATAAAGATTAAAATGTGGTCATCTTTAGTGAATTCATTTACTTAACAAATATTTACAAATACTTATTACACTAAGGGATGAATATTCTGGTAAACAAAGAAGATAATAGTGTCTGTTTTGTGGTGCTTGGATAGTCATAGAAGTTAATTTAAAAATATACACACATAAATATAAACAACTCTTCTCAAGGTCTCTAAGAATTTCTATATTTTTAAATCTAATGCTCAATTCTCACTCCTTGTCTTACTTGATCTATCAACAGCACTTGACATAATTGATCACTCTTTATTCCTTAGAGGAAGATCTCACATCCCCCTAGTTTATTCTTTCTTCATGTCTTTAGATGGTTTCTCCTTACCTATCAAACTCTAAAGGTGGATGTGTCCAAGAATTTTTCTGTTCCTTCTATATTCACTTCATGGCTATGATCTCACCCAGACTCATGGCTTTAAATGCTATCTATATGCTAATGATGCCCAAATTATACCTACAGTCCAAACCTCTTCATTGAACTCTAGACCCCTATGTCCTTATTGCCTTACTTACCGCTCTATTTGGGTGTCTAATAAACATCTCAGACAAAATATGTCCAAAAGTGAGTTCCTGTTATTTTCCTCATGATCCACTCCTCCTACAGTCTTCTCCATCTCAGAGAGCTGTAACTTCCCTCTTGAAGTTTGTCAGGACAAAAACCTCAGTCTCATTTTTAACTTCCCTCTCTTTCTCACATCCCACATCTTGTCCATCAGCAAATCCTGTCTTCAAAATATGTTCCTAACTTTACTGCTTCTTACCCCTCCCACTGCCACCACACTGGCCAAAGCCAGCAACATTTCTCATTGGAGTTACCTCAGTAGCCTCCTAATTGATCTCCCAGTTCAGGCACTCACTCACTGTCTTTTCTGCACACGGCAACCAGAGTGACCCTGTGAAGTCAGGTCATGTCACTCCTCAAAACCCCACAGTTGCTCCCAATTTCACTCACACTAAATGTCAAAGTCCTTCCCATGGTTCATAATCCTCCATATGATTTGGATGAAATATGGTCTGTCTTAGAATGAGTTTAGTATTTACAGTACTTTTTCTAAAACATATCTCACATTAAAAAGGAAGCCAATAAACATAGAATCATGTAGCATAGATCCAGTATATCTTCTTTTTATTTTATATTTTCTGAATGGCAATATCAAAGCTGTTGAATAGAAATGGATCTATTCTATTTTAGGAATTCCTTGAGATGTCATAGTTCAGTGTCTTTTGAAGGATATTGTGAGTCCATTTATATAGGCTCCTAGAATCTGTCCTTATTTAGGCAACAGCAGAGTTGCAAGGTAATCAGCTGGAACAGAGATTTAGAGAGAGGGAAAAAGCCTACTTCAGCTGATAGAGTTCAAAAAGCATTACTTAAGTCAATCTCAGCAATTTTTTGGTGCTATTTATTTCCTCTTATTCTGTTTCAGCACCAAATCACAGAGTTCTTCACTGTTAACCTACAAGTACTTACTATTTACCTCATACTAAACAAGACACATTTTCTACTCTGATCTCAGACTAGAGTGAGTACATATGTCTGAGTATGCATATAATATGTTAGCAAGAGGAAAACAGAGACAGAGAGAGGAAAAGAGAAAATGAATCCAGAAAAAAGAAGGTAGTAGGCTAGAGTAGTTCTTTATAGAGGAGGGAAAGTCAGCACCAAAAGTGCCAATGCAGGGCCAAAACAGGGATAAAACAAAGTTATAAAGGTGTTTTTCTCTCCATTTCACTTACCAAAACCTGGAGAAAAACAACAAAGATTAAAAACAGAGAGAAGAACAATTTTTGTTGATACCAGAAAACACCACCACCCCAACCCATAATGTGTTTAAAATATCTACTAAATTTAAAACTAAGTCAAGAAAAGATTTGAAATGGAACATATTTATTTTTGAGTTCCAATATCACTTATCTATTTTTTTAATAGATTTAGAGGGTACAAGTTGAATTTTGTTGCATGTATATATCATGCAGTGGTAGAGTCTTGGCTTTTGGTGTATCCATTACCCAGGTTATGTACACTGTACCCCAAAGGCAATTTTTCAACATATTTCTCTGCAAATTTCAGACAGCCTAAGGAGCTCTCCAAAATTAAGTGCCAAACCATGAAAAGGAAGTGAGCCAATGACCCTTGCTTGTAGTTAGGAATATGAGAAGACTTGATGAAAATCCTTGAACCCAATTCAACAGTCCAGAATGGCAGAAGAGGCACAGCTAATCAAGGAAACAGACAGACATACCATATTTGCAGGAAGCAGATGTGGTAGGATGGAGGAAAGAAAGGAGATAGCAATCATGAATGTAGCTGCTGAAGGAGAGTAAATGCCAAATCATGATGTAAAAGACCTGGGACATTCAGGCTTCTCTTTGAGTTCTAGGCAATGCAGCCAGTGATCTCAATTTATCCAGCAAAGCCTCTGTTTTTTCCTCTGAGCTACCAGCACAAGGAACTTCTCAAAGGTGGTTTATATAGCTCAGAGGCAATGGCACAGGCTACAGTACATCTGACGGGCACAGCAAATAGCCAAGCAGAGGTAGCAGCTATCCTTACTGTTCGTGTTTGTGTGTACTCAGCACGTACCCCACATACTGAACACAAAAGGGAGGGTTTTGTTAGGTTATGTATGGGAAGAGTCAAGATAAGCGAAATAGGTTATTGCCTGTCAACTGTCAGATTTAATTGCATGTTAGCTCTGTTCACTGCACATGCAAAGATTTCAAGGTGGAGGCTGGAACTACAGAGTGAAGTTTTGTCAAATTCATCCAGATCTATTAAAATGCAATTATTTATAAAATACTTTATTTAAAAAAATAGGAAATCTAAGGCAAATAAAAAAACAGACAGGATCCCAGGGCAGCAGGTCCGATTATCTATGGCAAACTTCTAGGTACATAGGCAAAAGACTCAACTCACTTTTAAGGGAGAAAATTAGATTGGCCTCAAAATTATTCATAAGAACAGTCATAGCAGAATGTAGGGATTCTATATTCATTCAACCAAGCTGACAGAGAAATAAGACGTAACATCAAAAATTGAAAAACGCGGACAATTTCTAACAAAAAGAATTTGAGGAATATAGCACTATGAGCCATTGCTGAAAACACCACTTGATAATAAAATCCAACCAAACTGGTGATGGATGGAGGAACCAATGAAAAAGGACTGTATGTGAATATTGAATTTGTGTGACTACATAGTATTAAACAAGGCATGGTAGACCGTTTACAGTGATAAAAAGGTTTAATAAACAACGAACTGTCATAAGTTTGTGCATCAAAAAATATACATAGCACCAAAAGTAATAAAGCAAAAACTATAGAAAACACAAGAAATTTAGAAACAAAATAGAGGGATTTTTAACTTTCCCATCCTACCAGAGATCAAGAAGAAGAAAAAAAAAGTAAAGACGTACAGACTCTAAATAACTGTAAATAAAATAGCTCTTATAGACAAATATTCAACAGTATTTGAAAAGTCAACACTCTCTTCTCACATATCCAGGGAAACTTACAAAACCGCACATATCCTGAACCATAGTGAAGACATGCTGGAGATCACATATGAAAGTTGAGAGCTGGAGTAGACAGATGGCAACTGGGCTCTGGGATTCTGCATTGCTAACAGGATTCCAGATCTGCTGCTGGTTTAAGGACCAACTTTGAGTTGGTAGTCTTAACCCTGAGTCTAGGAGGAAAAACAAAACGAAATACTTCAGAATGTATCACAGAAAAAAATAGGAGCTCAAGCCTATTCAAATAAGTTTGAAACCTGGGTGAATTAGCTCTTTTTCCAGAAAATATATAAGGATCCAAAATGAATTCTGAAAGATAAATAAATCTAAATAGATCATTAGTGTTGAGAAAAATATTGTTAATTGCCTTTTAAAATGAGTTATCTTGTCATGTCATTTGCAGATTTTGTTATCTGGCTTTTGGGCTTCTCCTCCTGACTTAAATTTTTTTGTTATGGTTGAGCTATAATCACATACCATAAAAATTCATCTTTTTTAAAGTGTCCAATTCAGTGACTTTTAGTATAGTTGCAAAATTGTGCAACCATCACCACTAATTCCAGATAGATACACAATTCCAAATTTTTGTCACTCTGAAAAAAATCCTGTGCCTTAGCAGTTATTCTCCAAAGCCCCCTCCTCCCAGCTCCTGGCAACCACAAACTTACTTTCTGTCTGTATGGATTTGCTTATTCTGGAAGCGGTAGACTGAATGTTTATTTTCCCCTAAAATTCATATGTCATTCATACCTAATCCCCAAGGTAATTATGGGAATCTTTAGGCAGTGATCAGGTTATGAGAACAGATCCCTCATGAATGGGATCAGTGCCCTTGTTAAAGAGGCTGGAGAGAGGCCCCCTTGACCCTTCTGCCATGTGAAGTTATAGCCAGAAGATGACAGTTGATGTATCAGGAAATGAGCCCTCACCAGACACTGAATCTGCCGGTGCCCTGATCTTGGACTTTCCTGCTCCGAAACTGTGAGAAATAAACTTCTGTTGTTTATAAGCGATTCACTCTATGGCATTCTGTTACAGCAGCCTGAACAACACTAAGACACAGAAATGTCATATAAATGGCACAACACAATATGTGGCCTTTTGTGTGTGGCTTCTTTCACATAGTATGATGTTTTCAAGGTTAACCCATGTTGTACATATGTATTGTAAGTTAATCCTCTTATTGCCAAATATCATTACATTGTTTGGATATATCATAGCTTGTTCATTCATCAGTTGATGAACATTTGGGTGGGCTGTTTCCACTTTTTGGCTATAATGAATAATGCTGCTATGAACACTCGTGTGCAAGGTTTTGAATAGGCATATGTTTTCAATTTTCTACAGTATATAACTAACACATAACTAGGAGTGAAACTGCTGGGTCATGTGGCTGAAATTTTTGAAGAACTGCTATCTTAGTCCATTTGGTGTCGCTATAACAAAATACCTGAGACTGGGTAATTTATAAAGAAAAGAAATTTATTTCTTACAGTTGTGCAGTTGGGAAGTTCAAGGTTGAGGGGCTACATCTTGTGAGGGCCTTCACGGTGGTGGAAACTCTCTGCAGAGTTGAAGGCAAAGCAGGGCATCAAATGGCAAGAGGACTCAGGTGAGACAGCCAAACTGGCATTTATGTCAGACCCCTCTCATGATAACACATTAAGTTATTAACTCATAATGAATGGATTATTCCATTCATGAGGGCAGAACCCTTGTGACCCAATTAAAGACCCCACCTTTTAATACTTTATGTTGGGGATTAAGTTTCAACATAAGTTTTGGAAGGGACATTCAAACCATAAAGAAGTGCTAAACAATTTTCTAAAGTGCTGTATCATTTTACATTCATGCCAGCAACGCAGGAGGATTCCAGTTTCTCTACACCCACACCAACACTTTCTATTGTCTTTTTTGTTATAGTCATTCTAGTGAAGGTAAAGTGTCCCTCTCAAATTTAAAATTTTTTTTCATATTAGAGATATTAATTCTTATTCAGTATTATCTTCTTGTTTATTATGCGTTTCTTTACTTTGTTAATGATGTTTTATGCCAGGCCAAAATTTTATTTTTGTTTTTATGTAATAAAATTTATCAATCTTTTTTCTATGGCATCTAAGTTTTGAACCTCAATTAGCCTTTTCTTATACCCAGGTTATATAGGAATTCACCCATGTTTTGTGTGGTTTCATTTTTCAAAAATACTTAGATCTTCCATCCATTTGGAGTTTTTTCTGGTGTGACATGGATCAAACTTTATCTTTTCCCAGATGACTATCCAGCTGTCCCAGCACTATTAACTAAAAGGTCCATTTTTGCACCAGTGATTTGAGATGCCACCAATATCGTATCCATTATTTCCATGTGTATTTGATTCTGGACTTTCTGTTTGATTCTGCCAAGCTATTTACGTACCAGTAATTTACTGTTTTAATAATATTGAAGCTTTTAATATCTGGAGGTCTAGACCCACACTTCCATCACTTTTCTATTTCAGTTATTTTCTTAACCATTCTTTCATGTTTATTTTTCACCGTAAACTTTGGCATTCTCTAGGTTCAGAAAAAAAGGTGGGTTTTTTAATTAGGATTGAATTAAATTAATAAATTATGGAGAAATAACATCTTGATGATGCTGAGTCATCCCGTCTAAAAACAAGAAATATTTTCCCATTTATACAAGTGTGTCTTTCAAAAATGTTTTAGAGTTTTTTGCGTATAAATTTTACATATTCTCGTAAGGTTTATTTTTCACTATTCTTATCTTCTTTATTGTGAACAGGGTTTCTCAACCACTATATCCTATACTAGTTATAATTGGTGTGTGTGAAAACTACTGATTTCTGTATGCAAATTTTATATCTTGCTACATTTATGAATTTTTTGATTGACTTAGGTATCATTGATCATTATCACAAAAGTTGAGTTTTATCATTCTCTAGTATTTTTCAGGTATATTGCCATATAATGTACAATAGAAATATTAATAGTTTTACTTCTTTTCTAAGTTTTATATCACTAATTGATTTCTCTTGTCTAATTAGATTAATATATCCAGTACAGTGTTAAATAATGGATATAGTGGGTATTCTTGTCTTCATATTTTTGTGGAAATGCCTTTAGTGTTTCACCATGTGGTAAAATACTAGCTTTAGGAATAATATATGTATCAATAGATGAACCAATTGATCGATTCAACGTAGATATAAAACTATATACTGTATGTATATAATTTATATATCACATAAGGTAATATATAATAAATTTGTTAACTAAGAATCTACTAATTCCTATCTTTTTATGCTTTTATTTTTTTATCTGGAATAGGGGTTGAGCTTTGTCAAAGGTTTTTCAACATCTATTGAAATAATCATAAGATTTTTCTTTTTAGAACTTTATATGACATATTAATGGATCTTCTAATTTTGAATCTACCTGGCATTCTTGGAATAAATCCCATTTGGCCCTGACACATTATTTTCTAAATGTGTTATGGATTTACTTCACTAATAATTTAATAGTAGGATTTTTGCATCAATATCAGAGATATGAGTCTGTGATGTTTTTCTTTTGTACTATTTTATTAGGGTTAAATATCAATATTTTACTCATAAAAAAGAATGTAAAGTTTTTCACCTCTTTTTGTCTTTTGAAATAATTTATATGACATTAGAACTATCTGGTCTTTGAAATTTTGATAGAATTTCCCTGTGAGCCCAGTGTTTTCTTGTGGGGTAATTCCTCTACAACTTAGTCTAATTTGTCCATAAAAATTGATCTATTTAAGCTTTCCATCTAAATAGGAACATGATTAGTAAAAATATTTTCAAAGAAAATTGTTTATATTTTCAAATAAGTTTTAAGAGATCTGCAAAGAAATCTCTTACATTTTCTGTTTTTTACTCTTATAAAAGTAAGAGTTTTGCCATTTCTTGTTTTACATATTTGTGCTTTCTCACTTCTTTTGGTCATTTCTTATTTTGTGCATTTGTGTTTTCTCACTTTTTTTCTTAAGATAGCTAGTGGTTTATCTATCCACTTTGTTAATTTTTGTCAAGCTACTAGCTAACTTGAGGAGAAAAAAACTCAATTTCCATATTTTGTAGTTTCTGCTTTTTATTTAGTTAATAGGCAGTGTCCCCTAATATCTATTCCGACACTGTATCTCCCTGCTAGCACTTTTTTTTTTTAGACAGAGTCTCACTTTTTTGCCCAAGCTAGAGTGAGTGCCGTTGTGTCAGCCTAGCTCACAGCAACCTCAGTCTCCTGGACTCAAGCGATCCTACTGCCTCAGCCTCCCAAGTAGCTGGGACTACAGGCATGCGCCACCATGCCCGGCTAATTTTTTCTATATATATTTTTAGTTGGTCAATTAATTTGTTCCTATTTTTAGTAGAGACGGAGTCTCTCTCAGGCTGGTTTCGAACTCCTGACCTTGAGCAATCCGCCCACCTTGGCCTCCCAGAGTGCTAGGATTATAGGCGTGACCCACCACACTCAGCCTAGCACTCTTAATTTTTAGCTGAATATATGACTATCCCAAATAATGATATTTTTCAACCCAGATTGCAATTTGATTTTGCCAAGGGACCAAATTCTGGCCAATGCAATGTAAGTAGAGATGATGTTCATAGTTTCCAAGAAATGTCCTTAGAAGAGAAATATGCTTGTCTTTTCCCTTCCTCCTCCTTGTTGTCTATAATGCAAATAAAATTGCTGGAGCTTCAACAGCCATCTTGGAGAGGAATGGATCTTGGAATAGAAGTTGGATACGGTAGTACAAAAAGCTAGATGAAGCCTGACCCCAAAAAAAAAAAAAAAAAAAAAAATTACCATATACACAGTCTGCTGTAGAATTTTACCCAAGAGGGGAATCCACTTTTATATTGTTTAAATAACTATTACTTTTGGATTCTCTATCAAATATAAAACAACAAGAAAAAACCCTAACTTATTCAGGAAATATATACATAAACCCATCACATTCTATCTGGAAAACTGCTCCCAGTCTCCTGTGGCAGTTTAATCAAATATATATATCTTTATAAAATGTTCTTGAAAAGGTATATGATTTTTTAGGTGTCAATAAAATTATTCCTTCAACATTTGTCTATTCAACAATCATTTCTCTTTTTTTAACCTTTTTAAAATTTATTTATTTTTCCAGCATATTATAGGGGTACAAGTGTTAAGGTTACATATATTGCCCTTGCCCCACTCCCCCTCAAGTCAGAGCTTCAAGCGTGTCCATACCATGAAGTACTATTCAGCTATAAGAAACAACAGTGATATAGCACCTCTTATATTGTCCTGGATAGAGCTGGAACCCATTCTATTAAGTATCCCAAGAATGGAAAAATAAGCACCGCATGTACTCACCAGCAAATTGGTATTAACTGATCAACACCTAAGTGGACATATAGGCATAATATCTATCGGGTGTTGGGCAGGTGGTGGGGGGAGGGGATGGGTATATACAAACAATCATTTCTTAATTGAAATTCACTAGTGGTAGAAATGATTCAAGCTGGACATCTTAGACCATCAAATACATAGTTTCAATGATCTGGGGGTTTTGTGTTGCTGTTGCAGCTCTTCTGATCTGTTTTGTTTTGTTTTCTGAAAGGCTGCACTCAACTACCTTATAAAACCAGACTCTTTAGCTACTTAAAGTAACCATTAATTAAATTATAATTGAGTGGTGATACCTTGAGAGGTACTTATGAAATGATACTGTAGTATACAATGTCTCATTATTCAGAAACCCACAGCATGAGGAAGATGATTTATACGTTGATAAACTGCATTGTTTCAAAATACTGAAACGATATGGACTTTTTTTTCCAATTTTTTATTGATACATAATAGAACATATTTATGGAGTACATGTGATATTTCAATACATATATACAATGTGTAATGATCAAATCAGAGTAATTAGAATATCAATTACTTCAAACATTTATCATTTCTTTATGTTGAGAACATTTCAAATCTTCTCTTCTAGCTATTTTGAAATACACAATATTGTTAACTATAGTCACTCTACTCTGTTATTAAACACTAGAACTATCTAACTGTATTTTTATATCCATTAACAAACCTCTTTTCATCTCCCTCTCCTCCCTACCTTTCCCAGCCTCTGCCAACCATCATTTTACTTTCAACCTCCATGAGATCATTTTTAGCTCTTACATAGGAGTGAGACCATGCTATATTTGTCTTCCTATGCCTGACTTATTTCACTTAACATAATGACCTGTAGTACTATCCATGTTGCTGCAACTGACAAGAGTTCATTTTTTTGGCTGAATAGTATTCCATTATGTACAAATACCACATTTTTTATTCATTCATCCATTGATGAACACTTAGCTTGATTGCATATCTTGACTATTGTGAATATATTGTGATTATAGTCAATACACAGGGGAGTTCAGGCTGGGAGCCCGGTACCTTGTCCACAAGGAGCTCCCAGCTCACTGGTGGCAGCATCTGCTGGGCTCGTGTGGGCAGAAAGTGTCTCCCACAACTCTGGAACCCACCAACTATCAGAGATGCAAAAGGGGGAAAAACAAACCATCCCAGCTACCCTTCATACTGGACTCCAAGTCTCTCAGGGTTTAATCTCTGCTGATATCTTGCTTCCCGTTCTGCTCCACAACTTCTTCCCATGGAATCTCCTGAAGGTTCTGGCACCCTTCCGTCAGCTCCACATCCAATCTCTGTCTGTTTGTTCATTTTTTCTCTTTCATCTAAAACTTCTTCTTACTGAGACTCTGGCAGCTGGTGTCTCTGATCAGCCATCTTGCCAGTTTATATTTCTCTATTTCTTTTTCAGGTTTTTCACTGTTGGCAAATATAAATGCTACTGACTTTTGTATGTTGATTTTGTATCCTGCAACTTTACTGAATTCATTAGTTCCCCAGTTTTTTGGTGGAGACTTTGGATTTGCAAACATATAAGGTTATGTCTTATGTGAACAAAGATAATATGACTTCTTCCTTTTAAATTCGGATGCTCTTTATTTTTTTCTCTTGCCTAATTTCTCTGGGTAGGACTTTCAATACTATTAATATCTTGAAAAAAAGTGGTAAAAGTGAGCATCCTCATCTTGTTCCAGATCTTGAGGAAAGGCATTTAGTTTTTTCCTGTTTAGAATATTAGCTATGGATTTGTCATATATGACTTTTATTGTTTTGAGGTATGTTTCTTCTGTACTCTGTAGAGAATTTTTATCATGAAGATATGTTGGGTTTTATCAAATAATTTTCAGCATCTATTGAAATGATCACATGGTTTTTGTTCTTGATTCTGTTAATATGCTATATTATACTTATTGATTTGCATATGTTGAACCATTTTTTTCATCCCTGAGATGAATCCCAGTTGATTGCAGTAAATGATCTTTTTAATGTGTTGTTGAATTCAGTTTTCTAGTATTTTGTTGAGGATTTTTACATCTGTATTCACCAGGGATATTGGCAGTTTTCTTTTCTGTTGTTGTGTTCTTGTCTGGTTTTGGAATCAAATTAATTCTGGCATCACAGAGTGACTTTGTAAGTATTCCTTCCTCTTTAATTTTTTTGAAGAATTTGAGTAGAATTAGCATTACTTCTTTAAATGTTTGGTAGAATTCAACAGTGAACACATCAGATCCTGGGTTCTTTGATGGGAGGTTTTTTATAATGCTTCCATCTTCTCACCCATTATCAGTCTGTTCAGGTTTTCTATTTCTTCATGGTTCATCTTAGTAGGTTGCATGTGCCAGAAACTTATCCATTTCTTTTAGGTTTTCCAATTTGTTAGCATATTGTTTTCACAATAGTCTCTAATGATCCTTCGTATTTTTGTGGTATCAGTTGTAATTATTTCTTTTTCATGTTTTATTTTATGTATTTGCATCTTATCTCTTTTTTCTTAGTGCAGCTAAAGGTTTATCAACTTTATCTTTCAAAAAATCAACTTTTCATTTTGTTGACTTTTTTTTGTATTTTTTAATCTAAATTTCATTTATTTCTGCTCTGATCTTTATTTGTTTCCTTCTACTCATTTTGGGTTTGGTTTGCCCCTGCTTTTCAAATTCCTTGAAGTGTATAATTAGTTTATTTGAAGTCTTTTTTTAATGTAGGTGTTTATTGCTGTAAACCTCCCTCTTATAACTGCTTTTGCTATATCCCATAGGTTTTGATATGTTGTATTTCCATTTTCATTTGTCTCAGGAAATTTTTTAACTTCTGCATTAATAATTTCATTGTTCAGGAGCATGTTAATTTCCATCTGCTTATATATTTTCCAATGTTCCTCCTGTTATTGATTTTTAGAATAGTTTTATTCCATCTTGAACAGAAAAGATACTTGATACAACTTTGAATTTTTTTAAAAAAAATTTAATTTTAATAAAATTTAGTAAGACTTGTTTTGTAACCTAATATATATTTTGAAGAATGTTCCACGTGTTGTTGAGAAAAATGTGCTTTCTGAAGCTGTTAGATGGAATGTTCTATGAATTTCTGCTAGGTCCATTTGATCCGGAGTGCAGCTTAACTGCAATGTTTCTTTGTTGATTTTCTGCCTGGATGGTCTGTCCCTTGCTGAAAGTTGGGTATTGAAGTCCCCTTCTATTATTGTAGCCAATCTCTCCCTTTAGGTCTGCTAATATTTGTTTTACATATTTGAGTGCTTCACTGTTGGGTGGATATATATTTATAATTATTATATCCTCTTGCTGTATTGACTCCTTTAGCATTGTATAGTAGCCTCCTTTGTCTTTTTTTTTAACCTTTCTTAACTTAAAGTCCATTTAATCTGATACAAATATAGCTACTCCTAGTCTTTTTTGGTTTCCATTTGTGTGGAATATCTTTTTCCAACTCTTCATTTTCAGTCCATGCATGTCTTTATAGATGAAGTGATTTTCTCATATACTTGGGTCATGTTTTTTAATTCATTCAGCTACTCAGTGCCTTTTAATTGGACAATTTAATCAATTTATATTCCAGGTTATTATTGATAAGAGTTTACCACTGCCATTTCCTTATTTCTTTCCTTTTTTTTTTTTTTTTGGACAGGGTCTGTCACCCATGCTAGAGTGCAATGGCATCATCAGTCATCATAGTTCACTGCAAACTCCAATTCTTGGACTCAAGTGAACCTCCTGCCTCAGCCTCCTGAGTAGCTGGGACTACAGGCATGTGCCACCAAGCCTGCTAATTTTTCTATTTTTTTGTAGAGATGAGGTCTCTCTCTTACTCAGGCTAGTCTGTCCCTAGATTATTTTCCAAATTTAGTTTTATTTTCTACCTGTATTTTCTTGTGATTCCCTGAACGTCTTTAAGAGAATTGTTCTCAATTCTCTGCCATGTATTTTATAGATCTTCATTTCTTCCAGGTTACTGGTGGAGTTCTGTTGGTTTTTTTCCAGTGGTGTCACATTTTTCTGAGTTTTCACAATTCTTGCATTTTACATTGGTGCCTGCACATTTAAGGAAACAACCAACTCTTCCAGTTTTTGCAGGTGTTCTTTGGTGGTGCTAGACCTTTACTTGTTGGTATCAAAACTTATACACTGGCCTGCTGTTGCTTCCCATTTAGGGGAGGACTTGTAGTGAGCACCCAAATTAAAAGACTGCACTAGAACTAACTAGTTGCTCTGTCATTGTTTCCTGGTCTGGGGAAGACATAGTGAGCAATAGAGCTTAAACACTGACCTATAACTAGATTGCTAGCCAGAAGCTGTTTCTCAGTCTGGGGAGAATTCAAGCAGGCATTGGAACTTAATCCCAACCTTTTAGTTGTTTCTGGGCCAGGAGAAGGCTCATGCAAACACCTGGGCTTTATGGAATCTGGCTAGGGATTTGAGCTTTCTTGTGGATTGTGCTCCCTGCAGCACTATGGCACCAGTCAGTCTCTTCATTGTGGCATCCCTGCTGATCACAGTGCTGAGTACCCACCAAGATCCACACACCAGTCACTATGATCAGTGTCCCACTTTTTGTTCCCAATCACCTGAGGTGGTTCAGCCCTCTTTGCATTTCCAATGGTTTCTCTGGGACCAGTGGGGAGACTAAACATCCACATCCAATTCTCTCCTCTCACTTTGGCAATCATGTTGTCTAGGAAAATTCCCTGTAAATGGCATTATGCTGACTTGAGGAAGTGGGCAACACAGTCTTAAATTACTGTTTCTCTTAACAGCTGCAGTTTCCCTTGATCTTGTGGGCCCAGGAGTTTCCTTACTTCTCCCCAAAGTTGTGGTGTACTCAGGGTGGTATTCGTGTCTTTGAATAGTTTCTATTTGTATTTTTGTGGGCAGAGTGATGTCAAAAGATCTTCTATTCTACCATATTGCTGACATCACTCTCTGATATGAAAATTTAATATTAGTAGAAATGGAACCAATTCTTTTAAAGTTTAAGGCTGAATGGTCAAAATATAGTAGTATCAGGATCCAAAATCTATCTAACTCATACTAAGTATCAGTGACCAAAAGTTAAATCTGATTTTGCTTTCAAAATTTAAAAAGTTGGCCAGAAAGGGGATTAGCCATAGAATTTAGAAACATATTGGACAATTTAGAGTTAAAGCTTTATAAATCATTGAACACAACTTCTCCATTTTATAAAAACCAAGGTCCAGAAAACTTGTAGAGTATACCTAAGGTTACACAACTAGACCAGATGCATTTGATTTCAAATTCAGACTTCTCCTTATTCCCTATGGTAAATTTGTGCTGTATATTGTAGGTTCTTCTTCACTGTCTGGATACTAATTTCCTAGGAATGAGAGTTCACACCTAGATATAGACTTCAATCCAGCATTAAGACATGCCAGCCAAACTTTTTCCCTGTGAACCAACTGGCAGGCCAAGTCCCATCTAATGATACTGAATGTAGAACTTTCCATTCCTCATTGTTTATTTGTAGCCATATGCATTTCTGATATGGCTTCACACATCACAAAAAGTGCAAATTTACACTTTTTTATACAAATCTAATTACAACATTTCCATTCAATGGTAGACTCAATTGTCCAATAATTAACCTTGGCATCTGCTACATATCCTTTCTTATAATGAAATGTGCAGGAATTATTGTTTAATTAGATTCTATAATTGAAACAAATAAAAAATGAGCCAAGAACTCTAAAGTTAGCAAAGCTGTGATTTGTTTTTTGTGGTTTTTTTCTCTAAATATACTGATTTTCAAAATACTATTTAAGAATAGTTTTTGAAAAAAGATCTATATTTCTAAAATAGGTCATTCATCAAAAGACAAATGGCATATAAATATATAAACCAAAATACAAATCTAGATGGCTTTCTATTATTATAGATTCGAGCATGGTGGGGAGATCCATTGTCTCTAACAAAGGAAAAGAGTAACAATCCAAGTTGTCATGGGTACGCTGTTTCTCACTTGATGCCTTTTTTAAATCCTTCATATTCTCATTATTATATGACAATACATTGTTATGTTTTTTTTCCTAAGGCCCCAGTATATTTCTTTGGCCTTTTCTCCACTTAAATTTTCTTCTCAAAGATTCTGATTTCATTCTGCTCACCACACATAGTTCAGAAACCTCATTTATTCCCTAACAAAGCTATTGGTTCATGTTAAACCTTTAAATGCAGCCACATATGTGTATATAAGTAAAAGCGCTCCAGTTTTTCATATTTTCCGTAGTTATCAGCTTCCTTTATAACTGCTTAAGCTCTGCTACCAATTTGCATAAGAGTCTTAAAAACTGCCAGCTAATTCCATGAAAATTTATTTTATTTCTTTAAGAGAGTAAAGGAGCAGTCAAGGTTTTAATGAAATGGAAATAAAGGCTTTTCCCCTTACCATTAAGCAATGAGAAGTTTGATTGGCTAGTGAAGTTTCTGATTTTACTGCTATCAAGTGTAACTACATGATACTATTTTAGCATTAAAAGTAAGGTAAAAAGAAATAAATAAATCCGCTTCTGAAAGCTACAGGAAGCAGTATAATATGAAAGCTACATTTCTGTAGTTGATAGAAGATATTTATCTTTAAGTTTGAATCTCTTAACCTGTAGAGCTTGAATATAGTACTTATCATATCGAGTGATGAGGCAGAAGGACGA
The DNA here is from genome assembly GCA_008750895.1 of Mirza zaza. Classification (NCBI taxonomy): domain Eukaryota; kingdom Metazoa; phylum Chordata; class Mammalia; order Primates; family Cheirogaleidae; genus Mirza; species Mirza zaza. The sequence goes on from VSMD01015677.1 coordinate 25,311, forward strand.
TATTAAAGTTTGACCATTATACTAGATCTGCAATGCTTATACAGAGCCTTTGTTAAACATCTACTTTCAAAACAGCCATCAGTGGAGCAAAAGCTTATATATTTTCTCAGTCTGTACTTTATTTTAGTCTAGGTCTATAATAACAAAGTCAAGTGGAGTGTCAAAACAGCCAGTTACATCCAGACACAATTACATCATGGCAATAAAAGATTTGGAAGCTTGAATTTCCTACATGAATTTAGAGTTTCAATACAAACTCTAATTTCTTAGCTTCTATTCTGAAGAGGTAGGAAGTGAAATGATCTGCTTGAGTCTTGCCTGCACATTTCTCCAAAGCCCAGATTTTAAAATGCTAAGCCTTCTCTTTCAGCATCCTTACTGCTTTATATCCTGAAACCAATATTATTTCTATTTGAGAAGAATTAAATCAGCTATACATCAGGAGCTCACCAGCCTAAAATCAAGGTAACCTTGTCCTTAGTTACTAACCAGAATATAAATTTTGAGAACAAGAATTTTGTCTGTCTTACTCAGCCCTATGTATTTTGTAGCTATTTTTTGACACATAGCAATCAATAAATAGGTATTACATGAGTAAAAATGAACAAGTCAAAGAACTGGTGGATTCTCTGATGTCCTTGTTGAGCTCTAGGCACCAAGCCCTTCTTGTAACTGAATTCATATTAGTGAGTCTTGATATAATGTAGGATTTCCTGAGGTCCTGCCTTGCTCTGCAGTGGTCCTATGAATAAGAGCACTGCTTCTGAACTATGGTTTCATGGTTGAGTACTTTCCCCACCTGCTTTCTCACCTCCTTGTGCCAAACAAATGTTTATTTTCTTCCCATTACCTCTTTCAGACTCCACACCATCATGCTCCATTTACCAACTAGGATAATCACACAGTAAAATTTGCTGTGTACCCTAACCTGGACCTTCTCACTACTTCCCCAGTCGCTATAGCCTAATAACTCTACTTGTAATTTTTTTTTTTTTTTTTTTGGTGCTGGAGACTAAAAGAGTTTTCAAGCTTGTACGTGAGTATGCTGGAATATTTCTGAAAAGCTGAAACTTTTCCTTAAAGTAATACCTATACTTCATTGAATAATACAAATGATTAGTAGTCTGGTATTTATCTTCCTGATTTTTCTGTTCTATAAATGTCATAAAAAATGCAGAAAGAAGAATGATGACCAATTTCTAATTAAGAAAGTTTGATTATGGGTCAGTGGAATTGATATGAGAGCAGGGTAGTCCCAGCTGATCTATTGCAACTTTATCTCCAGAGATGTTTTGAATCATAGTGCTGATTTTTGGCCAAATCTGCATGAAATGTACTAACTAGTTATATAGTTCTGAGCTAGGATCCAAGGCAGACTAGGGGGCAACCTGTGCCAGTTTATCAGCATTGTTTATAGGAAAAGCACAAATTGATGGTTTACACCTGTTTTCTGTTTGCTCTCTTGGTTTCTGTTATTGATCCTTGTCATAAAGCCTGATTTGGACTATATGAACAGGGGTATACAATAGACATCTCCTCACATGGCACTTTGGTTTCCCAGAGATCAAGGCAATTTGCACACATATGGTGGCTCATAATCCAAAGGCAAAGCAAGTCCTGTGTGACTATGAAGGAGCCTGGGGGCTGTGTCAGAAAGTCTTGTGCCTCTGTGGTATTTGTACCTACTTTCTCCTGCTCTACCATATTCTTTCCCTTTATTTAAGCTTCAGTGAGTATAGCATGGAGAGTCTCATAAGTCCTTTTAATCATCCAACCCTGTAAAAATTGATTCAGTTGACGTAAATTCAAATTTCCTTTTGTATTCCTTCTCCTGACATATTTATGATGGTGATTTCAACAGCAGATCATATCAAACGAGGTCATCAAGACAAATGGTGATTCTTGATGGAATAAATGGCCTGAATATGCCAAACCATTCTGACTTCCCATTTCTTTGTGGGGTATATTCACAACCATGGTTCCAGTATCTACAAAATGTCTGAAATCTCCTCTGTTAAAATATTTGGTAAAACCTTAGGGTACCTCCAACCCATCAAGCTATAGCTTTCTGTACTTTTAAAACAGAACTTAGAAAGGCAGAGTCAGAATGGGAAGAGACCAGAGACCTTGGTGTGTTAGGGTTCTCCAGAGATGCCAACCAAATAGGTTATATATATATATATATATATATATATATATATAGAGAGAGAGAGAGAGAGAGAGAGAGAGAGAGACAGAGAGAGAGACAGAGAGAGAGACAGAGAGAGAGAGATTGATTGATTATGGGAATTGGCTCACGGGATCATGGAGGCCAAGAAATCCCATAATATGCCATCTGCAAGGCAGAGAAGCAAGAAAGCCAGTGATGTAATTCAGCCTGAGTCTGAAGGCCTGAGAACCCAGGAAGCCAATGTCTCAGCTCCAAAAGAGAGTGAGTTTGCCCTTCTTTTGCCTTTGTTCTCTTGGAGCCCTCAATGGACTGGATGATGCCTGCCCACATTGGTGAGGGCAGATCTTCTTTACCCAGTCTACTGATTCAGATTCTAATCTTTTCCAAAAACACCCTCCTAGAGTCACTCAGAACTAATCTTTCACAGCTATCTGAGTGTCCCTTAATCCAGTCAAATTGAAACAAAAAAATCATCACACTTAGATTCTTATATTTTTGTCTTCAAACTCCCTGGACAAACACATTTTATAGAAGTAATTCTAAATTCATCAAGTTGTTTAAGTATTAAAATAAAAGAACATATTGAAAGTGCCCAATAAGTACTTGATTAATGGAAGTAGCTATTTCTGTATTGCTTTCAATTTATCTAAATATATGCTACTCTTTTGTTCTGCTTCTATCATCTGTGGTCAAGTTAGAATAAGTGAGTTAAAATTCACCCACATTTTGTTCTTGGTGCTAGTGAGAAAACTATCAACAGATATCCCTTTGGAATTCTTCTGCTATCCAGGCAAATGTGGATCCATATTAGGGTAAATAGGCTAAGCTGCTACAACAAGAAAATCCAAAATACAGTGGCTCAAACAAAACAGAAGTTTATTTCTCTTTCACACAATAGTCCTTCACGAGGTGGCTCTGCCATTTTCAACAAGTAATTCCCATCACCTGCTCCAGATTAGATATTCTGATATTGCCATTTGCAACTCACTGGGAAAGGGAAAAAAGCGGACTGCAAAGAGGCTTTTTTCCCTAAGTCTATGACCTTGAAATTGCACATATCACTTCCACTCATATCTCATTGGCCAGATCTTACTCTTACAGTCATACCTTGTTGCAAGGTAGATGAATGGACCACATGTCCAGCTAAAAATCATGCTAGGTTCTATTAATAAAAAAGAAGGGAAAATTGACAATTGATAACCTTTTTCTTTGTGTCATTACTGTAAAATTTCTAAAATAATTTCATTTGTCTTTATCTTTGTTAACGTGTACTTTTTGTAGGCTTTAAATGTACATAACATTTTGGGAGAGAAGTAAATGTATATAATCTATCATTAATACATAAGATTTCACTAAAAATAGTATATAACTATGGAAAACACTGTGCTAACCCATTGTCTTCAAAATACCCTTGTGGTTTACCAAATGACCTACAGGTGATTTTGTGATTTCCAAGGAAAAATAAATTTGTTTGCATAAACTTCTCAAATATTAAATGCAATAGTGTCTATTAATTCCATGGTAATACTTTTAAGCTCTTGCCAATCACTATACCCTTAAAGTGTGCATATATGCTATGAGGATTCTATTGATTAGTCATCACAGCTAACATCCAGTTAACAAAGTGTAGTTCATCTCAACTAACATATTTTTGTATTATTTGTGATTACTTATATTTGCTATATTTGTGTTTCACTGTTTATATAGCACTTTATCACTACCTTTGTCTAATGTCAAATTGCTAAACCATGAAAACAGAGATTATGGTTTAGAGATGATTTATTGAAGCATAATAGTACTAAAGAAAATACTAACCTAAATAGTACAACTTAGATAATATCATAAAATACATGATACACAGAATAAGCTGGAACAATTGCATCTGCAGCTGTGGTAATTTGCATAAAACTTGATAGTGAATGTTACTGGACCTGTGGCCCATTTACTTCTGGTCCTCATGACAGTTTCAGTGAAACACTGGCAAGCCTTCTGCTTCATTTTCAAACAAAGCACATGGTCTCTCGTAAACCAATTGTGTTTTCCCAGAACAATTACAAAATAATGTTTCTGAAGAAGAAATTTGGTTTTATTACTGTAGAGGGAGAAGAGACAAAACTACAGAAGCATTATTCATTATTGTATACCTTCTAGTGGAAATATGGAAATCATATCATTGACAAGAAGTCCCTAAAGTTAATGAAAAGCATTGTGTCAAAAGGAAAACAGAACATATCATTGACAAAATTCCTTTTATCAAATGAATGTATTGGATGTCACCTAGCATCAATAGCACAAAATGTGGAATTACAAATATATACGTATCCTACCTTTCATTTGAATGAAACCACTGATGTATGTTACAGATCAGTTCTTATAATATGGTAAGTTTAAAAATTCAGTTATAATCAAAATTTTTCAAAATTAAATTTAAAAAATTAAAAATTAGACAAATCAACAGTATATGAGGGAAAAGTGATGATTTTCTATCACATTTAGCACTGAGATTTCATACTATAGGAGAAAAGGCTATTAACTGCAATTTTTTTGAGTCATGATGTAGTCTAGAAATGGTGTGTTGTGTCAGTACTTAAGCAGCACTCACTAGCTGTGAAGCAAGAAAGGGTGTTACTAAATCAGTTTTTGCACCAAAATGTCAGTTAAACACCATGCTTTATTCATAGAAAACAATTTGTGGTTGATTCAATATTTTGGAAAATAGCAATCATTTTGAATATAATCAGGTCAAAGTTCTTTCATTACAAATAAACAAATTTCTGACTGACTTAAATAAAAGTAAACTTATTAAAATGGTAACAAGAGCTCACTAAATTGATGGCAAGTCAGAGAAACAGGCTTGGAAATGAGTAGGAGTAAATCAGCTCTAGAGGCTAAGAATTGGGAACTCTGGTAATTGTGGTATTCCAGGATCGGGTAGTGTAAATCTGCCACTGGGATGAGACAGAAGGCCAACTATTTAACTCTCTTTTCCTCTGCAAGAGACTTGCATACTACACCTTGAATAGTAGAAGACAAGACCACCCTGATAAGAGTCCGCCAGATTATATTTCATTCATCAAATCCAAGTGCCATAAAGCAGGGGGCTAGGAAGATAAAATGTAACCAATGTCCAAAACACAGAGAGGCTGAGAACTTTATTTTCAGCATGCCAAATAAAGAAACAGTCAGCAAGAACAGGAGACTACATGCCACGTATTGTTAAAGACAAGATACCAGGGTTTCCTAAAAAAAAATATATATATATATGTGTGTGTGTGTGTGTGTGTGTGTATGTGTATATAATACAAATGGCTTATCTCTAAGAGTTTAACTTTTATAACACTTTATTTTCTTCACATCAAGAAACACAAACTGACACCGTTATTTTATGTTATAAAACATATCAGTATCACATGTAAATTCTAAAACAGAACAGAGTTAAATGAAACTCCAACATGAATTTAGAGGTTCAATGATCTCATCTCCCAAAATAGATCTTCCAGCTTCTGAATGTGATCTGCCTATAACCATATCTGATGAAGTGCTGAATGTTGTCTTCTGTACGAAAAATCTATAAAATCACTAGATATATATTTGCTCTGGATATCTAGAACCGTTGACATGTTTGTCGAATCCTTCTAAGTTGGAGTTTTTTAAAGAAATAAAGAGGAAAAAAATGGATGTGAATCCTGACCACGAGCTCAAAGTATTCATCACTGAATCAGAAGTTGTTATTCTAGGAAAAGCTAAAAGCATAATAACCTTCTCGCTGAGATGAAACTATTAAAAAAATTTTTTTAATTTTTTTATTACTTTATATTATGGGAGTACAAATATTGTTAGGGTTACATATCTTGCCCCTGCCCCCCCTAAAAATTTAGAAATTCTAAATATGTCTCATATTTAGTTAGCTTAATTTTTTTTATTTAATTTTAAAAATTTTAATGGAATTTCTTTTAATTTACCAAAAATCTATTCTCTCATGTTGAGTGGTCCCTAAGTCCACACAGATGCTATGACTTGAGAAATATCCCTGGAGCAGCAGCCTCACCTGTACCTGCAACTCTCGAGCATATTAATCTTTTCCAAAGCTCAAACCCAGAGTCACAATGGACAGCATTCAACATGGGTAGGGGCTGTGAGTACATTTCATAACAATTATAACAATTAGGCTAAATCTAAGAAGTTAGGCATTTCAAGCTAACTCTTTTGAAATACACAATGGAAAATAAGGTGATGTTTGCCAGATAATAGAGTGTATTTTAAAATATAAACTATCACACCTATCTGTCCATTATAATGACAGGCGATGTGGTGCAGCAGAAAGTACATGAGAGTTGGGGACAGAAGTTGCTTTGCCCCTGGTTTTTCTACAGAGTGAATGTTTGCCATTGAATGCGTTACTGTACTTAGGATTTCTGAACTTCACTTCATTCCTCTACGAAATGAAACTAATAATGATATCCCAAGATACCACATGAAAGGTAAATAAGGTAGCACTATGTCCATGATAAAGTAATCTAAAAATATTGCTGACTTTTCCACATAACTTCTCACATCTTCAATCTACTTAGCCTAGGGAAATAAGATTAAAAATGTGGTTTCATCTTCTAAAAAAGACTAACCTTTTATCTTACCCTTCAGAATTAAAATTAAGGGAGACAGGCATCATCAGAAATGATAATGTCAAGTAGATGCAATTCATCATTCTTATAATATTTCAAGTGTCAAAATAATCTCTTTTTGGCACCAATTCTAACCTCAGCCAGGAATGGTAATGTCAAAACCATCATTGCACTTTTTATTATCACGTACACTGTATTTTTAATATTGCCTTCATTTCAAATTCTTATCAAATTATTGTGAATTACCTCCAACAGCATTTGGATTTGCATGAATGGGAGGTAAATATATTTCCCCACCAACTGATTAAGAGAAAGATGAGGCTTTGAGACCTTTATAATAAGTACATAACAAAGTTCTTTTCAGAGCTTGAAAATGTTACCCACATTGAATGAAGTAAAATACCATTGTCTCATACCAATAACCTCTCTAGACTTTTTGTTTTTCCATCAGTGCAAATCTTAACTGAAAAGGCTAGAAATGTAAGGTAAGCTTACAAAAATAAATAATGACTGGACAAGTGAACATATTAAAAAATTACATTTTGAGCATCATGAGTTTCAAAAACAAAAGAATAGCACTTACTATATAATTTCTCTATAATCAGCAAATGAACCTAGTTTATCTAATATTCACATCAAAATCCTAAACCAAATGAATTCATGAACCAACTTCCAAATTCACCCCAGAAATCAATTCCTCAAAGCATACAAGATTTATGTGTCCCATGTCATCATTGCATACCTTTCATTGTTCTTACGATATTACCTGCTAGATATCTACCTAAAACATCTAGTTTGAGGCAGGAACAGCAAATTATCACCCACTATTTGTTCTCCCTTTTCTTCCTTTTGGTAATAAAATCCACAACATTTCTGTTTAGCATGACTAGCCAGATAGTAGCTACCTGTCCAGACTCCTTGAAAGGAGGTGTGGCTAGTGACAGTCCAGCTGATGAGATAAGAGCTAAAGTGATATATGCAACACCCAGGTCATCTCCTTAGAGTGAATGCTGCTTGCCCAGTATCTTCTCCTTACCACTTATCATCCATTCCCTAGATGTAGAGATGACTGCACAACACTGGAAGCCACAGATTTAGAAAGTTGGAGCTTTCCTATCAGCAATAAACCACTCACTGATAGATGGTTACGTTAAAAAGAAATAAACTTCTCCTTTGACTGAGTTAGTGTATTTGGGGTCCCTTAGTTGCAGAAGCATGGTCTGTATTCTAACTAATAATCCATCACATCATCACACAGAGAGTGGATTAAACAGGTCTCAAGGTCGTAAGCCAATGGTTTTCCAAGGTGTTCCCAGAACCAGCAACATCAGCATCATTTCAGAACTTGTTAGAAATAAAAATTTTGGGGCTTAATCCAATACCTACTGATTCAGAAATTCTAGTATTGAGGCCTGAAAAATCTGTGTTTTAACAAGTATTCCAGGTCATTCAGATGCATTTGAGAAACACAGATCAATACTACAACATATAATGAGGCTTACAGCCTGTGATTTTATTCAGGGTACCTGAAAGAACACTAGTGAAGAACTATTCTTTTTTGAGAGATAAATGACCAAACTCTGAAACTAACAAGGCTGAAAGAAGGTATTTTCTAAATCACTCAATTCTAATATTAGTAGCATCCACTAGAAATTTAAAACACTGAAATGCTTAAAACCTAGGAAACTGGAGTCAATCTGCAGTAGCAGGGAATGACCAGTCCCAGACAATACTTTCTGGCCACCTCACCATTAGAATTAAGTTGTCAGAATAACTTGGAAGTTTGCATTATTCACTTGGCATTCACTAAGCATTTGATAAAAAGAAAGAAGGAAGGAAAGGATGGAGAGAGGGAGGAGGAGGAAGAGAGGAGGAAGAAATGGTGGGGGGGAGGCAGGGAAGTTGGGATGGAGGGAGGGAGAATGATCTGTAAATATTTATTGATTAAGTTGAGGACCAGAATATCACCTTCTGAGATGAATCCATCTCAATATTAGCACTTCATAAGTGGTTGAATTTCAGCTTAATTTTTGGCCACAGGGACCGAGAATGAAAAGAATTTTCCCTGTTTGGTTCATAGAGGGAAACCTTTCGTCTTAAAGAAATGAAGAATATCATGGAAACATTTAAGACGACAGCTAAGAACATGCCAAAGTAGCAAGAAAAATTCTTTGATGAAAAAGTCCGTTGTCAATTTTCACACCAAAGGCTTACCCAGCAGAGCCATGCAGATAGTACACACACAGACAAGCCCAACGCAGCTTTCCAATGCCTGATGCCAGTGTGCGTTCTAATTATTTAATCATTTCTTCTGCTCCATACCTTCCTCCCCTCATTTCTGGCAGACTCAGAAGGAGCCTAGCAGTGAGAGGAAGGAGAAGCTGGGCCAACCTCCAGGACTCATTCCCAGCCTCACTTCCACCACCCATGGCAAAGATGGCATCAAAGAGTTTCTGAAAGAGGGGTGGGAAGAGCTCTTGGATGAGTACAGGAACGGGGCATGGAGGTTCCGGATCACTGAAATTTGATGCGAAGTTGATGACACCCTGATAGCCAAAACATGTTGCTCAAAAACTCAGATACAAAGTGGTCATCAGTCTGCTTCTGGAAAATAAGTGGTAAATTTCTAGGAGAATGTTCCTAAATATTCTCTGTCTTTGAATCTGAGTAGGAGCCAACTCACAGAAAAATGTTTTAATGAGGACAAGACCTATCCAGAAGCAGGTGAGAGGGGTTGCAGGTCACTCTTCTCACCTGTCAGCAGGGGACTTTAGGTCCTGGAGTTCCCTCTGCAACACAGTCCCTCTCTCTTAGGCGTTTGCTCATGTTTCCTGGGAGAGTACCCTGGCAGAACCTGGAGAGCCTGCTGGATGTACATACTCATGCTGCATCAGAGCAGTTGCACACTTGGCTCACATCCATTTACTTTCTGGATTGTGAAACAATGACACTGTCCAGCTGGACTTGTGGCTGTTGAAGACCCAGAGCTGCTTATTCTCCTCACTCCAGAAGTTTCATTAAGGAAGTTTTGAGGATGGTCCTCATTCTTCTGATCCTTCTGGAGAGCTTCAACCTGACCTCAAAATCCCCTCCAGAAACTGAAAAAACCTGGCCATTTACTTGTTCATTTTCTTTTTTCACTCACGCATTTAACATCTGTCAAGTGATTGTTTTGTACTCAGTGCTATGTTGGGCACAGAGAAAGCACATTCCCAGGCTTTATGATGTACTTTCAAGCTAGGGAGACATAATTCAATGTACTAAAAGTGCCACAGAAGCAAGAAAAAAGATTTAAAAGAAAAAAAAAAAGAACAAGTCTAATTTGGACAAGGAAGGAAGATTTGGCATTTACCAGAAAGAGAAGAGCGAGAGAGCAGTCCACGCAAAGGGCACAGCAGGAGCAGAACAGAAGGTGGGAAATGTCTTCTGTACTAGGGGCAGAGAAAGAATTCAGCATGGTTGAAAGCACTGAGTGCATTGAGGCAGGGTGGGACATGAGGCCAAAGGAGTCAATTTGGGCTTCCTTTGTGAAGGTGGCTTCATTAGAAATGGAAAAATATTCTAGAGTCCCCTACTGTGCACCAGGGAATACCCAGCCTGAATTTTCTTATACTTTAAACAGAGCTCACTCCACCCTGCTCCAATTATCTCTACCTCCTACCCTTTCGGAACCATGTGATTCAGGACATTTTCCTGTTGACCTCGAAGAGTGAGTAATCTAACAATGACTCCTGTAAAGCCTGAATCTTTCAATCCTCAAGTCCAGAGGCCACAAGACGCCAGAAGCTTCTGAGCAAATAGCAAAGGCTGAAATAACAAGCAAAATCTCCTTCGTCTATCTCGGCAATGTTTACTCCACTCTCCCAGCATTCAATATGAGTAGATGCAGCTCTGAGTTGGAAGAGGATGAAATTCAAAACAGATTGTGAAAGTTTGGACCAGGAGAAAGGAGTGTTTGTGATTTTTATGTACATTGCTAAGAAAAAATGTACATCATTGACTTCAGCTTGTGGAAATAAAATAGATTAGATTCTCTGAGCTCTCTTTTACTACAGTATAACTAGGTGCCAGATAAAATACTGTAATTTATTGCTGAGTACAAGAAAGAAAGGGAAATCTATTGGAGAAAAAAGTGAAATAAGGTTAGAAATTTCAGCAATGAGCAAACACAGAGCCAATGCTATTCTGAAGCCAGTGTAAATCTGTAACAGCTCTGGGTCAGGAATCTAGTTTTAGGCGTCCTCAAGGTGGAAGAGCTGAGCCAGAGTCCTGGTTGGCTCCACAAAGGGGCTCTGGTGGCCCCGCAACAGGGGCTTCCCAAAGACTCTGGGCAGAACAAACACAAACTTCTCTGGAAGAAATATAAATTAAAGCCACTAAGATATAATACTTCATAAAAACATAATTAAAAAAAATAAACCTGGGCCAGGTGTGGTGGCTCATGCCTGTAATCCTAGCACTTTGGGAGGCCAAGGCAGGAGGATCATTTGAGGCCAGGAGTTCAAGACCATCCTAAGAAAGAGCAAGACCCCGTCTATACAAAAAATTTAAAAATTAGGCCGGGCGAGGTGGCTCATGCCTGTAATCCTAGCTCTCTGGGAGGCCGAGGCGGGCGGATTGCTTGAGGTCAGGAGTTCGAAACCAGCCTGAGCAAGAGCGAGACCCCATCTCTACTATAAATAGAAAGAAATTAATTGGCCAACTAATATACATAGAAAAAATTAGCCGGGCATGGTGGCGCATGCCTGTAGTCCCAGTTACTCGGGAGGCTGAGGCATCAGGATTGCTTGAGCCCAGGATTTTGAGGTTGCTGTGAGCTAGGCTGACGCCACGGCACTCACTCTAGCCTGGGCAACAAAGCCAGACTCTGTCTCAAAAAAAAAAAAAAAAATTAGCCAGGTGTGGTCTGATGTGCCTGTAGTCCCAGCTACTGGGGAGGCTGAGGCAGGAGGATCATTTGAACCCAGGAGTTTGAGGTTGCAGTGACCTATGATGACGCCACTGCACTCTAGCCCAGGAGACAGAGTGAGCCCCTCCCTCAAAAAAACAAGTAAGTCTGATAATAATACATGCTGGAGAAACTAGCAATGAGGATTCTTATACATATACTTCTAGTAAAGATATAAATAGAAATATGGTTCTTAGAAAACAATTTGGTATTAAAGTATTTATAAGGTATATATAGTTCATAAACTCTAGGAAATATGTAGCCAAATATTCATAGTGATATTGTTCACAATAGAAAAAAACCCAGAAACAACTCAATGTTCACTGAAATGGGTTTTTTATAGTTATATTCAGACAATAATATAAAATATTATATAACAGTAAAAATTCAAGAATTAAAACTAGAAGCAGAAAAACAAATCTTTTAATTTTAAAGTGAAGCAGAAATAAAATTCTTTTCAGGTAAATCTTTATATCTCATGTTAGACTTGAGAGTTTTCTTTAAAGATATGGCAGAAATTATTTACTCTGGTGACATTAACTGTATTCTGGAACCTCAACCATGTGCATGTGTTCTCTGCAGTACTTACTTCTCTGTCCATCTTAAGATCACTAGGTGATTGTTTTTATTAATACTGTCTCTTGAAAGAGAGAACATAGTAGTTTCCTAATGCACATTTGTTGGTTATTTAAACCAAGTCATATCAACTTTGTGTGTCTATATGGTTAATAGAGGATCCCCCATGAACTGCAGGAGGTAACACTCCTAAGAGTTACCCAAGTACTTGGGACCACCATCTCAAGGTTTACCCTCAAAATAGAAAATTATTTGCTATAACTGCTTTAACTGTGTCTAAGATGCTAAAGGCTCTACACCCATTTATGCACATATAGTATACACATATTTCCTATTGCTGTCTACTGAGAGGGCCTAAAAACAGTGACTCATAGTAGCCATGAGCAATCTCATGCCAAGTTCTTGCTTTCTAAATACCATTCTTTACTAAAATAAGCCAGAGATCTTTTGCATAAATGGCTGATTTCAGGACTGCTTCAGGGAAAATACAGGATAAGCCTGGAACATCTTGTTGCTCCAGAAAGTTAGGAAGTGTTGAAAAAATCATGGGGCAAATATCACAAGGTCAAAGGAGCCAGCTTAAAGGGAGTCGTATCAGCCAAATCTGGGACAATTTGAGCAGCAAACTAATGATGGTAATGGAAAATTACCCACTGAATAAAATAGTAACCTATGAGTTCATTCTGATATAAGTAAATAAATTAATAATTAAAGGGAAAAAAGGAAAATCTCTTTCTTATGGTATAATGACAAGAAAGAAAGATGGAGGATAAAAATCATCAGTGGATGCTGAAACTAGGGAGTGACAGCTTGCTGAAGAATATTTTTATGCATTCACATAATGTCTTCCTAGAAATTACTTATCAATTACAAATAGTAAATTTACAGTGGAAAGAACCAATACCACCAATATTAGAACAAACTGACATCATGTGCCTCCAGGTACAATGGCCTAAGATGGAGATAGCATCTCATATGTTGCTTCTCTAAATACAAATAATATCTAAAATAAGGAAAAATCAGGTAACCCCAAATTAAATGTCATTCTACCAAATAACAAAATTGTCAAAGTCCCGAAAAACAAGGGCTGGCTGAGGAACTATTGTAGGTGGCGTGAAACTAAGGAGACATAAAAACTATCATGCTCCTAGATTAGATCCTAGACCAAGGGGAAAAAATCTACCAAGGACATTGATGGGAAAACTGATGAAATTTGAATAGGCAATAGATTAGATATTAATATAGTATAAATGTTAAATTTCCTAATTTTGATAATAAACATGATGCTCTTCTTTTCCTTAAGAAATACATGCTGAATTATTTAGGGATAAAGGGGTAAAATGCGTCAACATACTCTCAAATGTTTCAGGAAAAAACTTACACACACAAAGAGAAAAAAATATATATATAAAGGGTTAGGGAGAGAGAGAATGAATGATAGAACAGATGGAGCTAAAGGTCAACAACTGGCAAATCTGGGTCAAGGTTAAGGGTACACTGGTGTTTCTTGTACAATTCTTATAACTTTCCTGAATGTTGGAAATTATATAAAATCATCTGTTCTCCTTTTGATTAATTTGCACTTGGTTCTACAACTCTGGAATATATATCTTTAGAGCAATCTCTTCCCATGCCTGATTACATCCAATTACCATCTCCAGCTTCCCTGTTGGTCAAGTTCCTCTCCCCATTCCTCGAAAGCCCATAATAAATATATATAAGACCTGGGCCAAGTCAGCTTTTCATATTCCCTTTCCTTCCTTACATTCTTCTTTCCTTCAGTGCCATCATATTTTGTGGAGTTACTTTCCCCATTGACAAAGTGTCCCCAGCTCTTCCCCTTCCTTAATGCAAAAGGCTCTTTTATTGAGGAAATAGGAGTTGTAAATTATTATTGGTAAATACAAAAGGGAACTCCATGAGACAAAATGGGAACTTGAACTCATGTTCTCATACTAGAGCAAAATATGGGGCCCAAGGTCAGATGAAGAGGGGTAAAGGTTTGTATTATGCTAAGCACTGCTCTTAAGTATTCTACATGTTATCACAAATTTATTCCCACAACAAATCTGCGAGGTAGACACAATTTTTCTCCTCATTATAGAGCCCCAGGAAACTGAGCTATAGTGTGCTAGATAAAGTAGATAAAGTCTCCAATTTATTCTTCCAAATACATTATCCACCCTTCTCCTTCCTGCTATTTGCACTGGGTGGTTGACATGATGGACTTCATCAGTGATCCCCTGTCTGGCTCCACACTGATTTCAGTTCATGGAGAAAACTATAAAGAGGTGAAAGGAAAGGAGAATGGGGTTATGGTATTTATCCCCCTGAAGCCCTTCCTGCTGGTGTGCTGTGCACTAGATGCCTCCTCAACAAAAGGGCATAGCACCTGACAGGTGGCCATGCTATACAGCTTTCTATGCACCTTCTCCTCCACACTTTAGGCCTAGGATGGGAAAAATACCCCTCTGGAATTAGCCTTGGATTGGTGCACTACCTTTAGTATTTTCTCTATGTCCTGCCCAATCTTAAACAAATTGCTTTTTAAATGCTCTTTAAATTACCCAACTATAAACCTGATCTTAAGGCTTGCAGAACCATGTCAGCAATTAAATAATCAACATTTCCAAAACCAAGGCCCTCACGTAAGAGGAATGCATAGGACTTTGAGATATAGGACATTTGAAACATATATAGATGAAGGTGAGGATTCTGAATCCACAACCCTCTGAAAATACTTTGCAGAGTTCAGGAGCTCTCTCTCTCAAGAGCATCCTTCCACCCACTCTCTGAGAGAACTAGCTTAATCTTGAATAAAAGGCTTTAAATGACTGAGCAGGGAAAGTTGCCTCCTCACAAAATGATGCCTATTCTCAGGATCTACCCCAGTAGCTCCTCATTGACTCTAACAAGAGTCAGAGAGCCCTATGTAATTCAGACAGGATAATACAAGGCCAACTCCAAAGGAGATAATCCACAATCAAAGGACACAGAACATATGCTGGCAGGACAGAGAAGCATGAATAGAAGTATATTCTAAGAATATTAGATCAAGAAGAATGAAGCATGAGGCTTAACTCAGCTCAATTAATCAACAAGAAATTCAGAAATAATGTATTAGATCATAAACATGACAGTGGTGTTAACAGTCTGCGAAGTTGGCTAACTGAAGCTAAATCTAAAAGTTATCTATGTCAGGGGTCTGCAAACTCTGGCTCATGAGCCAAATCCCCTTTACCATCTATTTTTCTAAATAAAGTTTTAATATTTTTAGGAACACAACTAAATTCATTTATTTCCATATTATCTGAGATTGCTTTTGAGCTGCAATGGCAGAGCTGAGCAGTTGAGACAGAGACCATTTAATTCTCATAGCCTAAGATATTTATCGTTTAGCCCTTTACTGAAAAATTTTGCTGACCCTTGATCTACATCATTGAGGTCAAAATGCTGGAACACTCAAGAGTTATTAGAGAGGAAGAAGTCTTAATGGTAAATGGAAGGTTAGGAAGAGTTGATTATAAGTAATTTGCTCACCACCCCTAACCATAGCCCATGGGCTACCCAGAGAATGCTTCCTTCACCAAGGCATTGATGAGAATGGCACCAAGAGGTTGAAAAACTCTCTGTTGGCTGTCCTATGCAAGTCAGAGATAATTATACTGCATTACAATTTGCTTTCCTGATCTCAGTGAAAATAATGGGATCCCAGGAGGGAGAAGCTAAGTGTTGGCACTACCATCAGCAATAAGGTGCATGCAATTAAACAAGAAGCCTCTGGAAAAAATTAATCCAGATTGTTTGGGCCCAGAGAGATTTGTGGGATGGTGAATTGTTCATGGAAGCCCTAGATATGAAGGAGATGGGCCAAAAATTAAAGTATTTCTATACATGTATTGGCAGGAATATTCTAGATCTAGCCATCAGAAACTTAAATCACCATAGTAGGGATTTATGGTCCCTTACCCAACCAGATTTAATCCAATTCACAAATTCAGAGGCCCTTCCTCGACTGAGGAGAAGCTGGGACCCTTAAGGAAGGACCACGTGACACAGCTGGAATGTACCCAGTCCTTCCCAGAGGTACCTGTGGCCATTTTACCAAGTTGTGCACTATGGAAAGGAAAACACTCAGACCTTCTGAAGCTTATTAGAGCTTGATTATAATCTGCTGCTAATTACGGAAATACCACCACTGCCTAGAAAGGACTCTTATCAAGTCTTGGCCCAAGTCCCTCTAACAGTTGATCCAGTGGGCCCAGTGGGAAGGATGAGATTAGGGTATTTATTCCCCCAACTCCCTCCCTGTAATGTAACCACAGGCTGGCTGCCTCCCTTAACTGAGGTTTATAGCTCTGGTTTCCATACACATTTCTTTCTCCAAGTTCCAGTAACCACTTTTTCTCCTTGCCCCTGCAAACATAGGCATGGTAAGTGGACATTGCCATCACTCCTCCTACACTCAGGCTTACCTAAACTCTATCCACATACCTTTGTAATAAGTCCCCAAATTAAATTCTCATGTTATAGTCAGAATTCTATATATGAAACTCACACAACTTCAGTACTAACACAGCTTCTAACAATAAGCATTTGTTGCTTGAATGTCTTGGTACCAGTTGGACAGTCAACTAGTCAACCTTTGGTCAGGTTCACTCATATGTCTGACAGCGAGCTCTGAGACCACCTCAGCTCTGTTTCCCATGCCTCTCAACCTCCAGGAGGTTATTCTAGGCATGCTCCCATGGTGTTGGAAGAGGCACAAAAAAGGGAGCCCCATGCACAAGTCCATTTTAGGCTTCTTCTTGTATTCCTTCTGCTAATATTGCAGTGGCCAAAGAAAATCACAGGGTTGAATCCAGTACAAAAAGAAGGGAGTGGAGATATATGGCAAGGAAAACTCTGCAAAGTCGCATATCAGAGGGGATAAGAGGAGAAGAATGGAGAATTCAGACCATCACTGCAAACCGGAACATTCATCAAATTACTCACTTTGAATTTGCCACCTTTTCCTGATAGGATTCTAATTCACTTAGAGATATTTAAAAGGTATTTGAGTTTACCCACTAACAAATCAAAGCTGTTAAATAAACTAGGAAGTCTAGTTACAGCATCCACACCAGTGACCATCATCTTGCCTTGGGTACTATACAGACAGAAGTCACTATAGACAAAGGACAAAGGCAAACTGTAAAAGACAAAGCAACATTCAGAAGTGAAGCAGCTGCACTACTGGTCAGGTCCAATGGATGAGCATAGGAAACAAAACAAAAAATAAAGTAGTATTCAGATAAATGTAGGAGTAGGATATGAATGGGACAGATATATGAGAATCTTCTAGAAGAAAGAATCTGAAACATTAAATATGAATATGGGGAAGCCCCAGAGTTTACATTTATTGGCTCTAGCTACATGGTGGTTTTAATTGATCTAAAGATACAGACTCATGTTGGACAATAGGGATTAACAAAATTTATAAACATGGGACATTACAAAAGTTTTAGAACTTTTGTATACTATAAATATAGAACTATACTTAGTGTCTCACTTTCTTGATCATTCCACACCGGCTTCCCTCTTTGACACCCCCATTCCTTGTCATGTGGACCTCACTTCTTGATATCCTTCCCCATCCCCTTTCTTGTCTATTAGTCTTGTGCGACTAAAGTGAAATAATGGGTGTATCTTAGTACATATCTCAGAAGCTGTCCTGGTTGGCTGTCATCCATTCCAATGAATTCTTCCCAGTTTCTCATTAGATTGGAGGACTATTTTAAGATTTCTTAAGTTAATCACTAATGTGCAAATGAGACAAGGAAATTCAGAAGCCAGGCTGAACAGGAGGAAGCCATAGCTTAAAAGCAAGTTACTGCCTTAGGCCATAGAAAATTCTTATCTAAATGTTCTTTCACAATTTCATTATGGTGAATTCAGGAAAACAGTGTATGTCTGAGTCAAAGGAAAACAGGGAAAACATCCTCCTTTCCCTCCCCTACTCGTTCAGAAGTGGTGACAAGTGGAAATGAGGCACTAGAGGGTATGGGTAAGGAAGACTATCACAAAGACACAAGCTATAGCATTTTGGAGACAGCTTACACGAAGATCTCCAAATTTCCTTTCATCAACAGAGAAACACACTTCTGCAAACATAACAGGCTACAATTTTCTCCAAGTTCTCATTAATGTTTGACTTTTAACAGAAGGCCAGGCAGAAGCCACAATGAAATGTCATCTTTAACAATATAATAAGATTTAAAATCCTATAGAATGTCTACATGATAGATCAACCTTCATACAAAATCTCTATAACAACATCCTCTATTCTGTGTAATAGTGCTTATTTTGCATTCCACAGCCAGTGTAACACACAGGGAGAACACTGGCAGTCAGAAAAATAGCAAAAATATTGCCAGATATTAAATCTTTCTGCATACGAATAACCTTCTTTATTAACAAAATATATCCCAGAATACTCATGGCTGGGATTAGAAAAAGGTTCCCCATGTAAGGACTGCAGCTGGACATCACATCCAACCTCTGTTCTCTCTGAAATCACCCTCTCCTTTTCTTAATTCCAAGGCTACCACCATCCTGGGCTAGGGTAGAAAATATTGTTGTTCCCCATTTAATGCTCTGGTTCAAACCCTGTGGTCCAAATCATAGCTGAAATCACACTGAAACAGTTAAAGAAAAATTTTACAAAAGTTGAAAATCACAAAAAGGAAATCTACTCAGAAAGTAACTTTAAACTAGATATATATGTAATGACTATAACATTTTGAAAATAGTATAACCATGTATTTTTAATTCCCTATGGCTCTCTCAGGCAGTAAATCAAGTATTTTCATTGCTTTTGCTATAGAATCCATAACACCCAGAAAAAAGAAATTGTTCAGATTTGAGAGTTAAATTAGATTTGTTAAATTCATGGTGAGAAAATAGCCTTGAACGCCTGGTTTCCTTGAGCAAGAGCACACCTCCCCACACCCCCAGTCCTATATGCGTGCACACACAAACAAACATGCGCGCACGTGCACACACACACACACACACACAGATATGCTCCTTAATTTCCAAAAACTTCTCTTCCACTATCAACAAACAAATTTTGGAGAATTTTTATGTAACAGATTATCAAACACAGAAGAGAAGAGATTGCTAAGGAAAATTCTCCCAATGGCTAAGCTTCTCTTTAAGAAAAAGGAAGAGAAGAGTAAGCAAGCTAAGGTTAAAAATTGTGAAGGGACTTCCTGCACAACTCCTCCCCTACAACTGGGGCCAAAACCACTGTCTGCAGAAAAAAGTCTTTGTGTGAAGGGAGGCTGATCGAAACACATACACGAGTTGTGGGACCTCCCAGAGAAGAAGGCATTTTTGCTTCCCCTGCTGTATAAGCCTCTTGGATAAACTCTGGTTTCTTCATGGTGCATCTCCCAAAATGGTTTCCTAACAAAAGTGTAGAAATAGCTGAGGCAAATGCCCATAGAGCCCCCACCTTCCTAGTGATGGATTATAGATGCAGAAGTTTCCACAACTGTGAGGAAGAGGGAGAAAAAAAAAAAATCACTGAGGATGCTAACTGCCACTCTTGCTATGGGGTTGGGGGAAGGAGATCCAATTTTGATGAATAATAATATAATAATAATAATCTGCAACTTAGGGCAGATCCCCTGGGCAAACTGCTGAGACATTAAATAACACCTCTGACAATGCTGCAGAAAGTCAGCAACATCAGGTGAACAATGAGGAGTCTCGGTCAGCAAGCTGGAAGCACTACCCTTGGTCATGCCAAGAGGAAGACCCTCTACATATCCCATCCAAAGATAGCAGAGAAAATAGCTGCCGCCACACCACCCTGAGGACACTCAAGCTTCTTATCTTGAGAAGCAGAGGGGGAAGAAAACTTTTGACAGCATGAAAGCAACCTTTATAGGAAGCTTGAGCTTTGAATTAAGTGAACATTCACCTAAAAAAGGCTTACATTAGAAGATATTGAGTTGCTTTTAGTTGGCAGGTGCAAGGCGTTTATCATACCCTACCATTAACAGGAATAAAGGGAGAAGTTGAGTTCAGATACAGGAAACAGCTGGCCTCGGTGGCTTACACCTGTAATCCCAGCACTTTGGGAGACTGAGGTGAGAGAATTGCTGGAGCCCAAGAGTTTGAGACTAGCCTGGGTAACAAAGCAAGACGTTATCTCTTAAGAAAAAACTGATTAAAGAATTTTTTTAAAAAGAGCAGATACAGGAAACAAAGCTCCACTGTTTATAAACTCTTATTTGTAAATTTGTTAAATTTAAATTCTCTGACATAAAAAATGTATCTTTCGAATTTCTAGTTTACATACTACAAAAATGTGGTGATTTCCTCAGAGCATTTAATCCCACAACAACTCTACTAGTTAAAGACTATTATTATTACCATTTTATAGATGAGGAAACTGAGGCAAAAATAATATAAATAACTTACCCAAGGTCATAAACCAGTGAATGCTGGGCTGGCATTTGAAACCAGGCAGCCTAGCTTCATACGCCAAGCTCATAACCACTTCACTCCTCTGCTTCGGAAATGTTTCCTCTGTTTATTCCTGCGGCTTCCAAGAACTCCTTTCAGAGGTCCTTCGCCTACTTCTAGGATTACTTTCCCCTGACTTTCTCTCGCTGCTCTCTTTTTCCTTCATCTTTTCTTTCCTGGTCTTGGTATACCCCGTCAGCCAATGAAGACAATGCTTCCGTGAGCAAACCAACCAATCACATTTACTGTTACTCTCAAGCAAACCAGCCAATCACATTCCATTGTCGAGCAAACCGGCCAATCACATTCCACTTACTGTTATTGTCGAGCCTCGTTTTCTCAGCAATGCGTGCACCTGCTCTGAGACCTCTTCGGTCACAGCGCATTTCACAGCTGCTCCGAACAGCTGAGCCAGCTAAGCATCTCTGAAATCCTTTTCCTGTAGGTTTGCCTTAAAGAGGCATCCAGATGTGTCAGACAGATGTAGGTCTTGATTCAGAAACATCAGCATGGCTGGGGCTACGGATGTGCCCGTGCTCGGTGGCCTTGCCTCGGGCTCCTCTCTTTTGGTAGACCTCTGTGCGGGTCGGCAGCGCTGCACAGATGGCTCTGTCCACATCACTACCTGTTTACAAGGCCATCGCTGTGATCATGTGGACGCCTGGAGCGAAAACAGATTTGCCTCACTAATTACAGGGAGCCAGAATAGTGCCATTTTGCATATTTGTGCGACACTTAGTGTCGTCTTATTTATTGTAATTTATAAAGACGCCATAGATTGTGACTAGAATGTTTCAGGACCTGTAGTCTTAACGTTTTGGCCCATGGTGATACCGAGTGGGAATGGTTGCCTTACATCCTGGGCCTTGTCCTTCAATTGTCTTCTATGCCCCAACCTTCTGTCAATAACAAAAACAAAAACAAAAAAAAAAAATTAAGGTTGAATCTTTGAGAAAAAAAAATGAAGCCCAAACGTGGATGGTTTAAACTAAGTATTTTGTATGGAAATAAGATTGTCCTGAATTATCTGAATAATTCTACAGTCACTTTTTCTCTGACAGTTTAGCTTCAGAGGGGTAAACTATTGACAGAAAATTTTGAGGAGCACGAACTTATTCTTATATTTTTAAAAAAGAAAGAAAATCCTCTAGATGTATCCAGAGGCTAAAGAAAGGACAGTTTTTCATTTTCCATTGGTAACTATACTTACAGGTGGCTACTGAGGAAATATTTGTTTTCCATATAAGCAAAGTTGTCACCTATGTAAATGGCTAAATATTTTCTATGAATAAACGTGCTTTAAAAGCTGCATATCTTTCAGTTCATTTTATGCTTTAATTTTTGTGACAAGGTAATTTCAAAGAATAATTCTATTAAATATAAGTAACTAAAATATTATTAATATTTCTATGTTCCCTGAAGTGTCTTTTAATTATTACTTCAGTATTATGACTTTTATTGCCAATAAAAATTAAATGTGCACATTAAATATCTAACATAATTATGATTTAAATACAATACAAAATATTTATTATCATATACTAAAATCAACCAAAATTCAAAAAGACTTTGAACAGTTAAACTCAGACCTAAGGGCAATATTTGTTTCCCATTGATATATGGACTCTGTAGCAACTAAGTTAAAATATCTTGGAGGGAGAAGATCACATTTCACATGTCTTTTTTAGTAAAATCTCAATAAACCCCAGGACAGGAAAAAGAAGTGAGAGGAGAGAGAAAGCTGAGATTTCTGATATCCTGGTCATAGCTGAAACCATGGGAGTGACCAAGGTCACCTGAAGAGAGCTTAGACAGTGGTAAGAGAGGTAGAAAGAGGACAGAATCCTAGGACACCAACATTTGAAAGGCAGGAAGAGGAGGAGAGCAGGGAATCCATGAAACAGACTGATAAAAGTCTGCAAAGCCATATAAAGACCTCCGAGAGAGAATGTTACCATTCGGGAGTGAAAGTGGCTGAGAAAACAGAGACAAGGACACAGGTTGAGTGAGGAGGATTTTCAAGGTGTTTAAAAAAGAGAGTTGGCAGGGTGTGTGCCTGCATGCCGTACACATGTGGGTGTTGTGCTTACAGTTGTTCAGCAACTAGCATAGTGAGAGGTGACTGGCCGAGGATGGAAACTCTTCCATATGTGCCAGATGGTACCAGCATGTCAGGAGGGCGTCTGTTGCTGAGTGGGCTAGTTAAATAAACACCCAAGTCCAAACTGAGTTTGTCACCATGTCTATGGAAGTGACTCATGCTGTTACATTTGGGTGGGTCAAGTAAAGAGGAAGCATAGATAATGACTGTAAGCACTGTGCTGTCAGTAGTCAGACCCCCAAGGTTCATATTCTGATACATTTACTTACTTACGTGGGCATCTGTGGAGTGGGCATTATAAAAGCACCTGGCTGTGAGGACTGCAATTTAATGGAGCCATTAGAGTATTGCCTGGCACCTAATAGGTGCTCAATTAATGTTAGCTACTATTATAAATAAATATAATAAATGTATAATAAATAAAGTGTGACACACTCCTCTTGACACTGTATGTCAGATAAATTAATTCATATGTTGAGCTCCTATCTTTTCACATGTAAGTAGAATGTCTATTCTTACTGGCCGGTCAGCACCAAGGATGTCACATTCCTGTTTAATACACACATAATGATGACTCATTTCTCGAGCCCATCTGTGCCCTGTTACTTCTCAGTGCTTTTGTGCATATCCAGCTTCCTGGTCAAGCCTCATGATGTCAGCACTGCTGTCAGTGAGACTTCTTTGGAGACTACCCTGCTAGGTCCCAAAAGCCTCAACTGAAGTGGCTACTGCCACCACCGTGAGGAAGGGGTAGGGCTACCCACCCCAGTTTACTCAGTTAGGAAATGGGAACTTCCTTTACTTCTCCACACCACAGGTCAGATCAGGCTGTAACCTCTCACAAGGCTTCACAGAGTGTGTGTAGATGACCAAAAGTCTAATATGGACCAAAAGTATAACTTATTTCCTGATGCAGCTGCCCTCAGGGTCCAGGAAGCCACCTTGTATTCAAAATGTCTTCCAAGATTTCACACTGTGACCACATGGCAGGGGCAGCTTGTGGGTCTAGGTTGTGGAATCCAGGCCCAACTTTCACAGCCCCCAAAATGAAGAAGGATCATACCTACTGTGGTCCATCTTCTCAGCAAAATCTCTGCAATCCCTTGCAGACATGGCTACCCCTCTCCATTAATCTTCTCCTGGAAGGTAGGAACTTGGTCTTTTATCCAAAGCACACGTGCACTAAGGGCAGGGCTCCAAGATAGTATTTCACAGGCAACACCACCTGGAGAGTATGAGTGGCATTTCTTCCTGACACTCTAGGAAGTGTGTACATGCATCCAGGCAGGCAGAGGCCTCTCAGTCCCCCAAGCAAAAGGGGACACCTACTCATTCTAAGGATGCTCTTTACTCACTTTCCTCTGGCCGTTAGTTTGGGACCAGAATGTATAAAGTGGTATCCTCTGCCAACCCTTGATTAGGTGGCACCAGCCCTTCCCTCTACCTTTCCTCACTTACCTAGTTATCATGCTGGCTTATCCCTCAGTCTCTTTCTGAGTTATCCCTCAGTCTCTTTCCAGGGACTAATCCACCTCTCTCTGCTCAAGGGGTCACTGTGACTTATCCCATTAGTCCCCATGGAGTGTCCTCAACCCCCTAAGGAAATGGTCATCTCCCCAAAGCCAAGGCGAAACGGCAAATATTTTCATTTTGTGAGTACATAAGAAAAACCTCAAGAACTCCCATCTGTAAATGTTGGGCATAGCCCCTGCAGACTGGAATAAATGTTGAGGATCCATTCTGAGCAATGACGAGCTGTCGTCACTGGCTGAAGTTCTGCTAGGAGTGTTATGGAGCTTCTCACTCTTGCTATCAAGAGTAGTCCTCCCCCACCTTCTCTTCAGTTCCAGGACACCAGGAAGCTTTGGTATTTCTGCAGATCAGTCTCCCCTGGAACACCCCACTAAGGAGAGCTCTAGCCAGGGACCACTTGAAAATGCTTAGAATAAAGCCTTTTTGCAGCAGATTGGAGGGGAAGGAGTAAGAACTACAAATCAAAATTAATTTTCATAATGTGATAAGGAAGGAAGGAACTAGAAAATGATGTGAAGTACCCATCAATTTTAGAGAGAGGGTATTTCACTCATTTCTTCATTCTTTCTACAAATGCTAAGAATGCACAGTTCCAGGTACTGAGCCAGGCACTGGGGCCGGGGATGGCAACTGTAGGCAAAAGCGAGCCCAGCCCTCACATGGTTAGAGTCAGTCTAGAGTAGGGTGGAAGTAGACATTAATTAAGTAATAACACAAATAAACATAAAATCAGTCATTAGAAGCACTGCAATGGAAGGTTAAAAAGTACTGTGCGCACATAACAACAATTGTTCCTGAACCTGCTAAGAGAATTCAAAGAAAGGCTCCCTGAAGAAGTGACGCTTGAACTGAGATATAAAAATTGGAGAGGAAATGGAAAAGAGAGAACACAAAAGTCACATATTTCTTGAAGTAAATCATCTCTAAGTCTGGATCTGCAGAGTTGTTTTACTACTACATGCATATGAGTGTTGAGATGGATATTATTACTATGCCTGTGCATAAATATGTATTTGCACATAGCATATAAGCAAAATTACCTTGTTTTCAAAATAACCAATAATGATCTTTTTGAGTAGTTTAAAAGAATAATTCAGAAGCAACAGGTCTTGCTAGGATGAAGGTGCTTAAAGTCAATACATGAGTTGGGAATAACTGACAGCCTGGCTTCTGAATTCCCAGGTGTTGGCATTGGTGTCCCATGAAGCAAAATGGCCTTGAGAAAGTCACTCAGTCCTTTAGAATTTCATTCCTCACACCTGAACATTGAGAAGGTTATAATAAATTATACTGAACATCCTTTCAAATTCCAAAACTCCATATTTCTGTAATTATTGTCTGCAGTATCTGGAAACCTAAAATTAAGATAAAATAGTTATCTAAAGACACTTCTGCAGTATGAATATCTATGTAAAATAGCTAGGGAAAAAATTGGTTCAATCCTACTTGGAGTTAAGAATAGCTTATCCCTTAAATTAGGCACTTTAAAAAAGTAGAATAGGAATAAACTCTTTCACTAAGCTCTTTTTAAAAATATCAATTTTGGGGAAATGGAATCCATTTTGAAAGTCTGGCAGAAATATATGCTGATGGAGTTTAGGATGTAAAGGAACTGGAAACATCTTGCAGTGTTACAACTCATTAAAGTACTTACTAGACCATGGAGTACAGCATCTGAGAAGCGAATAGGGCTCTGAACACTGTTTTCTTAATTAAAATCCTCTATTTAATTCATTTGCAATACATAGAAAAAAAGAAATAAATAAGATGAAAATTCAAAGCAGAACAGTTGTTGGGAAACACTGCCCTAAGTTCTGGCTATTTGTTTTTCAACTTGCAGGGTAGTTCAAGTTGTATAATCATGATGTAGTTAAAAATATAATGAGGAATTGGCACTGGTAGTTTTATAGGATTTGAAGATTGGTTTTCATGCACTAGGCTTTTTTGTTATTTAAACTTTGTTACTGTCATCATTTTTCTAGCTGTTGAGTTTAACCTTTGCACACCACAGACCGCAGGACCATAGAGCATGCTGGAAAACAAATGAAAAACGTTACTTGGCC
This sequence comes from Mirza zaza, assembly GCA_008750895.1. Classification (NCBI taxonomy): domain Eukaryota; kingdom Metazoa; phylum Chordata; class Mammalia; order Primates; family Cheirogaleidae; genus Mirza; species Mirza zaza. The sequence goes on from VSMD01015677.1 coordinate 51,841, forward strand.
CAGTGATCCATACGGCATGTCATTCCACCGTGAAGTTTGCATGCAATGAGCACTCTTTATTTGCTCATGTGTTTTTAAGCCAGGCATAAACTGCCCAATTTCTAAGCTACTGTCTATGAATTTAGTTATATGACTATACCCCTCAAAAAAAAATCATTTAAAGGCTGTTCTACACACAGATAAGGTAGAGAATTTTTTAATAATCATACAATCTGAGGACTGAATGAGACCTCAAAGTCTTTTAGATTCCTGTTTCTCAAATGTGCCTGAAAATCAGAATCATCTGGGACCTTGTTAAAAATTTTTAAAAATTATAAACTGATAGAGGTTATTGCGTCCCAACTCAATAATCCCAAATAGAATTCCCAGTGGGAAAAACCTTGACTAAATAGTTAAAAGTGCTTTCAAGTGATACCTGAGAAAAGCTGATCCAGGCCAACTTTCCATCTGAAATTTGATTCTCAGCCTTATGTGGTTCCTAATACTTTATGTGCATTGAAATCACCTGGTGCATTATTTTATTTTGCTTTCAATATTCAGTCCAGTGCTTATTCCACAGATGTACTCAGTTAGAACCTCCAGAATAGGGGATGTGATGGTTAACTTTATGTCAATGTGACTGGGCTAAGAGACGCCCAGTTAGCTGATAAAACATTATCACTAGGCGTGTCTGAGAGGGTCTTTCTGGATGAGCTTACACTTGAATTGCTAGACTAAGTGAAGATGATCTGCCCTCATCAATGTGAGTAGACATCATCTAATCTGTTGAAGACCCAAATAATAGAAAAAAGGGTCAAAGAAGGACAAACTTGCTCTCTCTTCTTCAGCTGGGACATCAATCTTCCTTTTCCCTGAGACAACAATGCTCCTAGTTCTTGAACTTCCAGGCTCAGACTGGGATTTGCTTCATTGGTTCCCCCCCATTTTTAGGCATTTTGGCTTAGACTGGAACTTCAGGCTTTCCTGGGCCTTCAGCTCGCAGACAGCAGACTGTGGGATTTCTCAGCCTGGATCCATAATGGAGTGAGCTGATGCCCTAATAAATCTCTTCCTATGTATCTCCGTATTGTCTGTGTTGGGGGCGGGGGTAGTTTGCTTGTTTGTTTATGTTCCCTGGATGATGCTGATTCCCAGGCTGGCTTAGGAGCAGCTGCCACCATCACTCTCCATGACAGAGTTTAGCCTATCTCTGCTTGAATACTTCCCAGACAAGCCCAAACTACTAAACATTTTCTCTACCTAGAAAAACTTATATTTTTGTCATTCATGTTTTGCACATAAACACACCCAATCTATGAAAAGCAGTAGATTATTCAATTCCTGTTGTCAATGTATTAACAGTGACTTGGAGGCAAGCTTCTGCATTGCGACAACATCCTCTCCACGGCGAGATGGGAGGAATGGACAGGGGAGGAGGAAAATCTAGTTAAAACCTGTTATTTGGCAGCACGCACACAAAACAATTAATTGACTGACTAAATTTTTAATGGTAACTGATAAATCCATCAGAAACATGGCTATATACAATATGGCATTATATATTTTGAATACTATATAAGTCAGCTATTTAGGAATCTCTTTGAAGAAAATTACTGTTCATTAAGTGAGCACATTTTTAATGCTAAATTGATGTTTTGAGCATCTAATATTTTGGGATATCATTAGAAATAGACTAGACTAAACTTTTACATTTTTTTCAGTAAATATATATATTGAGGGCTTCCTATGTTCAGACACTATTCCTGATGCTGGTGACACAGCAGGAAATAAGACTATTCAAGACCCTACCCACCTGTAACCTCCATTTGGTAGGGGATACGAAGGAAACAACCTCTAACAAAATAAATATATGTAATAAAATATCTTGCAAAGACAAGGCTATGAAGAAAATAAATCAGGTTTAAGGGATAGGGATTGACTGGAAGACATTTAAGGACAGCATCCAGTGCATAACCATTACCTAGTATTTATTAGTATGATTTATGGGTGTGTGTCATCTCCCTTCATACATGATTTTAACGATGTTGGCAATGTTATTTTCCATATTTATGGATATAGCTTTAGAAAGAAAAAAAAAATCTGCAAAGTGCTGCAAACAGAGCTTAGCTGGTCAAGCCTGGCTGTCTGACTGCAGGTACCAATGCAGGGCCCGAGACTGTTGCTGATTTTCCTAGCCTGGCGTGCTGCTCAATACCTAGAATCAAAATGAGCCACCTCTGTCGCACTGCCGTGCACCGTGTCAGCCCGTGACAGTACCCCTCATTCATCACCAGTGGCAGTGCCCTCTGCGTCACGTCAACATTTCCGGATGGGCTTCTCTGTGAAAGCCTCCGTGGAGGTTTCTTCGCACCTCTTGCCGTGGTGCAGCTGCTCCCGGTCCTGAGCATCCCGTCCTCCGCCAGCGCGCAGCCCGGCAGAGCAGCACGCGAGGCGTTTGCAGGCTGGCTGCCTTCCAGGACAGCTGGTAAGGGCCAGTGCGCGCCTGTGTTGCTATGTATTTATACGGTGATTATCACCTTTGTGGCACCGCTACAGGCTGATCGAACAGTATGTCCAAACTAAATCAGGATGAACTCGCTACCCCCTCAACCTCTTTTTCAGGAGGGAGGCAGCAAAAAGTGAGTCACGAATATTTACGAAAACGCCGAATTAGCAAGCTTAAAACGTCTTGCATAGCATTATTGTGGTGCCGACAAACATGTTGATGCCAAGAGGGCTGGCCACGTGTGCACCGCATTTTAACCAAGTGGACAAGGAATAGCCACCACACGTTTCCACATGCAAATCACATCTTTTACGGTGATAGTTTGTTCAGTTTGAAAGCTCTTTTATATATACATTATATCACTGTATGTTCACTTGGTTTTCATTGAAAATTTTTTCAAATGTACCATACAGATAAAAATTTAATAAAATTACATGTTAAAATGTGTTGCTTAGAAAATTTCACTTTACTACCCAGAGAGAGATCATGTCTAGAGTTAACTCAAAATTATCCATGTCCACGGATGGAAACAATGGAATAAATCATAGATGATCTAAAATAATCCAAAAGCCAGTTATATCACAGTGGTATCAGAGAACTCAATTAACTGCACAACGAATGTGTCAAGTGTTCTGTTTCACCCATTTCAACCCAGAATCTTGCCTCCTCACCGGTTACAGCTGCCCTATCTCAACTTGAACTTCCCTAATGCATACTCACATGGCACCATTCTGGGTTCTTCTATCTACCTCTTAGATAACTCCTTTTCTTGCTCTCTTCTTCTAAATGTGAATATGTCCTAAGGTTCAATATACCATGCTTTGTCCCTCCCTGTATCTACTCTCTTCCTCCTTCACACCTTCAACTTTCATCTCTTTGAGGATGACTCAAAAATCTTTATCTTCTACCCTAAAATGGGATTGCATAGATAGATACAATGTGGAATGCTTCATAAAAGCATTAGAACTGACCATTCATTTGGAAAAAAAGTAAATATAGATTTTGTCTTCATCCTAGGTACAAAACTGAATTCTAGATGGATTAAAAAAATAATGTTAAAAAAAAGTTTTTCTACAAAAGTACAGAGTGTTATAAAGTTTGGAGACAATAGATAAACAGAATAAAGCTCTTTGATAATATCTTCTGAGATATATTAAAGGCACAGGTTTATTCAGTGAAAATCAGACACAAATCAGCACATTACAGATGCATGTTCAGGAAACATGATGGAAACACGATGTCAATGCACACACTTGTTTCAACTTGGTAGTACATTGAACTATGTGGCACTAATGAGGGACAACATATTGAACAAATCATGCAATGTCATTGAACACATTTATTATAATATAATATCAATATGCCATGTATTATGCACATTTACTTGTGCTTCTAGACTTTCTGGCCACCTTTTTTAAAGAGAATGTATGTGATTATTTTATTTAAAACAATAGGATAAGGGAAGTATTTCTACATATGTCATAAAACTCAAAAGCCATGAAGTAAATATTTTTAAATGTATTTTTAAGAGGCCCTTAAAGAATTCAAACTGATAACAGAAATTATCTTTAGCGAATGGGAAATTTTTATTTATTCTAAAAATATCTATTACATTTTGTATAATGAGCATATTATCATAGATTATTTATACAAATTTTAAAGCAATAAACATGGAAAGGACTATGCAGTATGAACTAAGCTACTACTAATCAATACACTTCCTGAAATGATAAATTTTTCTGTCAACATACTTTTTTAAGTTTCTGATAAAAATACAAAGTGAAATATTTCAATAATGTCTTCAACTAAGCTAAAATAAACACACAGAGAAAAATTACTTTCTTACCCCAACTTATCCAGGTAGAAAATCAGCTCTAGAAGTCTGTAAGAAACGATAGAAATAAATACAACTATCATGATTAGAAATGTCAGAAACAAGAGGAGGTAATTCTGAGCAACGATAGGATAATAAATTATAGATTTAAACAGCTGTTTCCTAAGCTTTTTCCTTAGAACATGAATACTTCAGCATATACGTATTCTACAGGGGAAACAAACTGCTTTATCATCCCAAAAGTTTGGAAGAAACCTAAGCTACAAATGAACATATTTCTTAACTTTCAGACTTCCTGAAGCCCTTAATATGTTCATGCATGTGGTGAATCTCTAACAGAAGAAGATAATATCAAAAGAATCCCACATTTATTTGACTCCCAATCCTCTCTTTTCCATGGTAGCTATTAACAACCCATGTTTTGCAAAATGCCTATCAATATGACAAGGAAAGTGCTAAAGTTAAAATAATTAGTTCTAAAAATAGAAATTATAAATCATACCCATAATTCCTTAGCTAACCAAATAAACCTAGACCATATATAGGCTGCACCATGTGTTTCCTTGGACAAAAATGGCAGCAGGAAGTTTTAGAAATACTTAGGAAATAATAGTCTAACATGTACTCCATATACTACAACTCACACTCTGTTTACCAAGGGTGCATCTGGGCTTCAAGAAGGTACTCTCCCCATCCCTACTAATTATTTTGTATGATCTGTAATTAAAACATATATTAATATTAATATAGTATGCTTTAAGTAATTAATTATAATATATAATATGCTTTAAATAATTAAGCTGTCCCTCTTATGTTTAAAAGCTTCAGATCAAGTTTTTTTTTATTTTATTTCATCATATTATAGAGGTACAAATATTGTTAGGGTTACAAATATTGCCCCTGCCCCCTCCCTCCCCTCGATATGTCCAATCCCCTGGTGGTGTGCATCACACACGTTATGGAAGCATACATCCCTTTCCTCCTCCCCACTCCTTTTGATTTTACAACTTTTTATATTCTGGATGTAATTATACTAAAGTGCCACACACCAAAATATGTATAGTAAAATTCCCATAATTCAAATTATTTATACTGATTAATGGTGCCCATATATATTTGCAAATAAGTCAAGTTAAATAGAATTACTACGTTATGGGTTTATATCCAAAGAAAACATAACTAACTGTAGAAAATTTTACATAAATGAAATAACAAAAGTATATGTAACATGTAGGGGATTTTTCATTGTATATTAATTGAAGCACAAATAGATGTATTCATATACAAATACAAAGAAAAGATAGATGTAAGTTTATTTAGCAACAAATATAAAACTAAAACAATGACTTTGGGGTAGGCAAAGATTTAAGGACGCAGCAAAGCACAAACTATACAGGAAAAGATTGATAAATTAGACTTCATTAAAATTAAGAGCTTCTGCTCACCAAAATTACCATTAAGAGAGTAAAAAAATAGGCTATGAGTCTATATTTGTAAGAATATTTCCAAAGGAAGAACTCTATTCCATGATATATGATGAATTCCTGTAAATCAGTAAGAAACATATAGACAACTCAATTTTTTAATGAGAAAAAGATTTAGGCACTTCACAGAAAGGGTATCAAATGGTTCTAAACACATGGATAGGTGTTTAATATCATTTTACTTTCAGAAAAACAAATATTAAAGCCATAATAAAAATTACTATAATATATCAGAATAGCTAAGAGTTAAAAAAAAAAAAACTAAACCAAGTAGTGGTGAGGCTATGATACAACAAGAATTCTCATCACTGCTGGTAAGTGTGCAAATTGTCACAACTACCTCTGAAAATGGCTTGAGAGTGTCATTAAAGATTAATATATACATATCCTATGATCCTTTAATTCTACTTCAAAATATATATCAAAAAATGTGTACATATGTCACATAATAGATTATTCATAGTCTTGAATATTCATATTTGGCTACACTTAATAGTCAAAACCTGTAAACAATTCAAATATTTGTTAAGAATTGCATGGATGAATAAATTGTGATACATTCATACAGTGAGATACTACACAACAATTAAAATGAACAAATAATTACTACAAGCATAGCACAGATGAATATCACAAACAGAAAACTGAATGAAAAAACCCAAACACAAAAGGATACATACGACATGAATCTACTTACATACAAATCAGACCAGTCAAAACTAATTTATGGTTATGAAAGTCAAAATGCTGAATAATTGGGATAATAAGTGGAAGCCTAGAAAAAGGAGAGGTTCTGGATACTACTAAATGTTCTATTCCTCAATCTGGATGGTAGTTACAAAGGTATGTTCATTTTGAAAATTATTTATAGAGATATACACTTCAGATTTGTACCTTGTTCTGTATGTGTGCTATACTTCAATTAAAATTAACAAAAACAATAAAAATAAATAAATAAACCAAGTTACATATCAGAATATGGTTTAAGAGGTAGAGTTAGTTCAGTGTGATTTGGGCCCAAGGATGGACAAATAATCCAATGACACAGAACAAAGAGTCCAATATCACAATTACAATACAGGGTCACTTGATTTAGGTTTATTGTCCATGACTTATAATTTTTCAGAGCCCAAAGAAACAGAAGAAAAGAGATAGAGCACCATGCGATATAATTAACAGTCAAAAGATACAAAGAAACTAAGGGGGCAAATGCAAAGCAGAGTGGATATTGATCAAGAAAAGAACTTTGGTGAAAGTTTTCAAACAAAGTCTTTCTGGAAAGTGTGTAAGTAGTGACACAAAAAATCAGCAGAGCATAAGTGAAGAATCATGGTGCATGGGACTGCAAACTAGTTCAACCTCTGGAAAGCAATTTGGAGATACCATAAAGCGATACAAGTGGATCTACCATTTGATCCAGCAATCCCACTACTGGGCATCTACCCAAAAGAACAAAAGTCACTCTATGAAAAAGACAGCTGCCCTCGAATGTTTATAGCAGCACAATTCACAATTGCAAAGATGTGGAAAGAAATGAAGTGCCCATCAATACATGAGTGGATTAATAAAATGTGGTATATGTATACCATGGAGTACTATTCAGCTATACGAAAAAACAGTGATATAGCACCTCCTGTATTTTCCTCGATAGAACTGGAACCCACTCTATTAAGTGAAGTATCCCAAGAATGGAAAAATAAGCACCACATGTACTCACCAGCAAATTGGTATTAACTGATCAACACCTAAGTGGACATATAGGAATAACATCTATTGGGTGTCGGGCAGGTGGGGGGGATGAGTATATCCATACGTAATGAGTGTGATGTGCACCAACTAGGGGATGGACACACTTGAAACTCTGACTCCAGGTGGGAGGGAAGGGCAATATATGTAACCTTAACATTTGTACCCCCATGATATGCTGAAAAAATAAATAAATAAATAAAGAATCATGGTACAGACCCTGTTCTCTAGGGAAGAGACCACTTCCCTGACAATGGGTCACAATGCTCAAAAGAACATGAAACCAATGCTACATTAACAACTTGACTGTATTGACTAGGTAGCAGTATAAAAATGTGAGATATGAATTAATGTGCTGCCCACGCCTGGTTTTTGCTATGTTAACAAACTGCTAAAAAATTTAGTGGCTTAAAGCAACTAATTTATTATTTCTCATGGTTTTGTGGGTCAGGAATTTGGACAGGCTCAGCTGAGCACTTTTTATGCCTCACATAGTATCTACATATGTAACTTGGTGATATTCAGCTTGTGAATGGGCTCATCTGGAGGACCGAAGATAGCTCCACTTACATGTCTAATAGCCTGGCTTGGATGGCTGGGAGGCTGGCTGGGCTCAGCTGAGACCATTAATCAGAATGTCCACATGTGATGTGGCCTCTCCAGCATGGCAGTGTCCTTATGTAGTAGCTCAGGGTTCCCAGACACTGTTCTAGAAAGCGGCCTTCTAAGAGGTCTACACAGAAGCTGTGATACTTCCTATGACCTAGCCTTGGAAGTCTCAGAACATCACTATTGCTCATTCTATCCATCAAGAAAGTCAGCAAGGCCAACTCAGCTTCAAAGGGAGAAGAGCGAAATAGACTATCACTTACAAAGGGAACAGTATGCATGTGTAGGTAAGGACAGAAGTGATGCCAACCATCTTAGAGATGTACTATTATACTACATCATTTTCTTGTCATATCAAGACATTCTTCCTACTAAGTTAGTAGCATACACTGCATCAGGAAAAGAATTACAAAGTATATAAGGAACAAATAAGTCGTATTTTAGCTTTATCCATGAGGATGGGTACCAACAACTGAGAATCAGCTGCCAGAAGATGGCAAGAGATGCCAGCAAGAACAGTTGATGGCTGAGGAGTAGATGCCCTGCCCCTCTGGTGCCAGGCTCACTGGAGGAAGCCCCCAGAATATACATACACTCTCAGGGAGAGTGGAAGAATGGGAAGAGGAAAGTCCTGAATGCATCAAGAAATTCTTGAATTGACTAAGTTTATCTTAAACTGACAATGGTTAAATTTGTGCCAGTAGGCAGAATGGGACAGGGCAGAAATTAATTTCAGTTGTAGGAAAATAAAATCATAGTTTTGAATTCCTGAATTTGTGGGAAGTTAAATTCATACCTACACAATTTCTTTGAGCTTCTGTTCCTATTGGTTTGATCGTCTTAATTATTCATATACTACAACTCAGGAATAGCTAACTCTAATGAGCAATTTTTCCTTTCTACCTAATTCATTTTTCCTGAAATCTTCATATTCTTCTTATACTCTGATAACAAAGAATGAACCACCTTATTATTTGTTCCAATTCCATAGTCTTGATGACTTTTAAAATCCAATTTGTCATAGACATAAAATATTTACTATTTTAAACACTTAGTTAATTTCTATTGACTCATACTCTTCTAAATATTATACTCCTGAGATTGTCTAGCCCATTACTTCTGGAGCAGCTCCTAACATAATACCTTCCTGGGTTCATTATTATTTGTTTTCTGGGAAGCTTTGGTCCTTGAGCAGAGTAACAATATTTATACAGAGACAGTTGGGCAAATATTCACTGAGATAAGCTACCAGATATAACTGAAGCACAAAAAGTTACTTACAAAGTACAGACAAAACTTCAAAGAGTAGAATTTCAAGGGGCAAAGATAAATTCGCAATGTATAAAAGCATAAAAGACTCAGAAAACACCCACTAACAACTGAGGCAGGCACAAACACTATATAGTCTTTCCACAAAAGAATTCTGAGTTGTCCTTTTTCCAAGGTAGCCTCCCTTTTGCCCCATTACATCTATACTATACCCCAAAGTTTTCCTTCATGCTCAAATTTAGAGCCAAGGTATAATCAGATCTAACCACAAAATTCAAACATTCTCCCACATGAAATACCAGTCTCTCACACACACACACCAACTCAACATGTCAACATTTTTTTCAAAATACTTTATCTTGATCTTAATTCAGCCAACATAAAAGAACCTTGCCATAACACAGCATTTCATTTTCAATTATATTACTGCTTTTGCAGCAATCTCTGCCCCTGCAGAAGCCTCAGCCACTAATAAAACCGTGAGACCTTGTTCAGTGCTTACCATAAGAAAGACAGGATGATAAGCAATTTTCACCTAACACCCACACCAAATTCCCATAATCCTATTAGGTAAAGTGCTATTATTAACCCAATTTTATCGATGGGGAAATTGAGGCTCAGAGAATTTGAATAAATTCCCCCAAATTACACTCATCTATAGCCTTGACTACTGAAAAAGGCTCTCTACTGATCTCCCCACTTACACTCTTGCTTCACTTCAGTTTATTCTCAACCAAGAGCCAGAATGATCCATGCTAGAAATGTCTAATCAATCACGTCACTCTTCCAACGGCTCCACAGAATCAATAGCTCACTCAGAATAAGTTCCAAAATCTTTAAAACGGCAGACAGCAGTCCTGTAGGACGCGGTCCCCACCGCCTTTCTGCTCCCATCCGCTGCTCTCTGCTTCATTCGCTTTGTTCAGCCTCATTTGTTGACCCCTTCCCGCTCCGCTGTGCACCCGCCCGGCACTTGACCCTCTGCCTGTGACACTCCTACCTCAGATTTCCACGTGGTTTGTTTCCTACCTTGTTCAAATATTTGCTCAACTGCTCTCTTCTTAATGAGACCTTTCCTTTAAAGTTTCACCCACCCCATGTATTATTTTCTCCATAACACATATCACCTCATAACATATTAAACAATTGCCCATTCATGTTCTTCATTTTCTGTCTCCACCAATCAAAGTGGAAGCTCTATGAGGGAATTTCTTTTTTCTACTTTGTTCACTGATGTCCCTCTAACCCCTAGAATACTGCCTGGAACATTGTAGGCCATCAGTAAATATTTGTGGAATGAATAAATGATCTCATAGGTTATAGGCATTACTTCAAAAAAGGTAAGTGTCAGTTACACTGCCTTTCTGTGATGTGTTTCGTTTTTAATTAGCAACATCCAGGAATTCTGCGATCAATAGTAGCATAGCAAATCTTCTGCCCATCCTCTCCCAAGTCCCCTGTATTACTAATCCCATGTTTTCCAAGGGACCATGATGACCAGTCCTGGAGACCTAGTCAGGTCCTGACTTCCACCCTAGCCAATTGCAGGAATGCCGTCTCTCTGTGAATCTGTGTGCATATTTACAAAAAGAAAAGAGACTTGTTCAACAATATTCATAGCAAACTTATTCATAATGACTCAAAACTGGAAAAGTCCAGGGCCCATCAATAAAAGAATGAATGAGCAACCTGTGGCATAGCCATACAATGGAATACTATTCAGTAATAGAAAGGAATGAACTACCAATACACCCAACAACTTGCATGGATCTCAGAAGCATTATACTAAGTGAAAAAAAGCCAGACACAAAAGACTACATATTTATTATTATGTTATATGACATTCTAGAATAGAAAAAACTAATTTTCTATAGTGGAAAAAATAAGGACAGTTATTTCCTGTGGGGTTAGGGGTAGGCTTTGACTGGGAAGGGCCCAGAGGAGACTTTTCTGGGTGTGGTAATATTCTATATCTTGATATAGATTTGCTTTCCAGAATTGTACATATTGGTCAAAACTCAGTGAATGTGTTGATAGTATTTATGCATTTTATTATATATAAATTTTACAACAAAAAAAAACAGTAACCTAACATTTAATTCTGGTTAATAATATACATACTGAAATATTTATGAGGATGTGCACTGATATCTGTAATTTACATTGAAGTGCATGACAAAGATAAAATGGATTAGTGGATGAATAAAGGAATACATAGGTAGGTGATAAAGCACCTATAGGACAATATAAATGATAGAATTATGCTGTGGTTATATATTTTTTTCTCTGTAAAATTCTTTCAATCTTGCTGTATGTTTGAAAAATATTATAATAAAACTTTTTTTAAAAACTCAGCATCTCATACTCACCCATATTGACAGGCCCTTTACTACCAGGTGCGTCTTCTCCAGATGGATGAGTCTGAAGAAAAACGTCCAGGTGCTAAGGGATTGGGGCCAGGGTCACCAGCAGCTTCCTCCCTGTCACTGCTGACTTGGCTCAGGGTTGGACTGGAGTCTTGGTCATAGGAACCCTAGCATCCAACTTTAACAAGAATAGAAATATATTTTCCCCAAAAAAAGGACAGGATATAAATAAATCTTTAGACTTGTACTCACAAAAGTTTAGGTCTTGTGTTCACAAAGTTTTACATAAACTCATATACATGAATGTTTAGATGTTAAGAAGAAAGAATTATTTCAGCCCCACTGCAATTTTATCTTTTTGTTCTCCTTGTAAAAAGTATACTGAAATTTATTGCAAGGATCTTTATAAAAGTAATAAAATAATGTAAAACGACCATAAAACCAATCACATATTTTATAGAAAATAGCAGAATAAAATCACCTTTTGCGAGATGTCAGATGCAAAGAAATTTATCACTTAAGAAAAAAACAATGGTCTGCCATCTATAAGCATTTAATCTCTTCAACTTCTGTGCCCTTGTGGGACTGGAAAACCATTTTATTATTGCCAATTTGAAAAGACTACTGATAAGTGACCGTGCTTATAGAGACCTTCAGTGTGAGTTCTGTTAACTGAAAAACCTTTTTAATAATTGTCTTTGTCTTGTCTTTTCAATTATATTTATTCAGACTCTATCCCCACCAGCCAAAAAAACAAAAACAAAAAATGCATGTTTCCTGTAATCATATCATTCGAAACCAGTTGCTATTATGACATGGGAAGATCTACTATCTTTGGCCTATATAGAAATGTAAACTAAAGAATTCCAGCAATCACAGGACACCACAAGTCCAGGAATTCACCATGCTTCTAAAAAAGCAAATGCTATTGAGGAATGAAATAATAAAAGCATAGAGAGGTTAAATGGATCATTAGCCCAATTCAACTAGCGGGACTCTGTCAAGCGAAAGGTTCAATAGAGATTTCATGGAAGTAAAAAACAAATATATTTCTGAGAAGGCTCACAAAGTAATAAACATTGGAACTGAATGGGAAACATTGAGAAATAGTAGGCAAGAAAAGGGAGAAAGGTGGTGAACATCTGCCCTCTGCCCTTACTGGAAATGGAACAAGAAGGAATGGTTTGCAACAACGGGCTAAATAAGAGATGAGACTCACTCTGTGGTCCCTTTTCAGTCTTCAGTGAACTCAATGTTCTGAGACATGGTACATAGTCAATTACTCCCTCCTTCGTGAAGAGCCTCTTTTCTTTTCTAAGTTACGACTCTCTATTCTTACCCTACCTTGCTGATCACTCTTTTTGTATCCATAGTGTCCATGGTCTCCAGGTTATAAGAAGAAGGCAAGAGTTTCGAAATGGACGGGAAAGATCCATTTCCAAACTCTAGCCATGTAATCTTTTTTACTTTTACTTTTTACTTTCGCTTTTACTTTTAGTGGCTCTGCTTCTCCTGACTACCTATAAAATGTGGGTGTTTTTAAAGATTATATCCTTTTTGGTGCCTTTTTCTTTTTATTCTTTTTCCTCACTGGGCAATCTCACCCACATATACTGCTGACTCCTAAAATTATAGTCCAGCTTTAATCTCTTTCCTGAGCTCCAAACTAAATTTCTGTCAGAGTTGTCTTGCAGGAACATAAAATTTCATCATGTTGAAAACCAAATTTATCCTTTCTGCCTGAATCCTTCTCCTTCTCTAGTGTTTTCTATGAATGGCATTTCCATCAAAGCGATCCTCCAAGTTAGCAACCATGAAATGACCTTTAGAACCTTCCCTCCCTCTCTGCCTCCCACATTGTATATTTTTTTGTATTTCCTTCTATGCAGATACTTCTTGAAAGTAAAGACATGTCTTATACATCCTCCTTATCTCTGTGCCTAGAAGAGCATCTAAGACATATCAGATGCACAAGGTAGGAAGGAAGAAAAGAAAAGAAGAAAGGAAGAAATGGAGGAAGAGAGGAAGATAATGAAAGGAAAAGGGAGGAAGAAGAAACAGGAAGAGAAGGCTGTAAGGAGGAAAACAATCAATGAAGTTAAATGACGTTTAAAGTTATAGCAGCTGACTTTGTAATTCTTCTGAGGAGAAAACTCTTCGCTGGAAAAATATTATGAGAGGTACTTAGAATAAAAGTGAAGCTCCCCAGGGCTTAGATATAAACCAATGAAAGCTTGGAAGGAGCAGAGAGACTCTCCAAAAAAAAATAGAGAAACAGAGTTTGGAGAATTCCAAGGCAAAATAAGAGGAAAAGAGTTAGGCAGAGAAAGAAATAAAGAGAAAAGGAGACAAATGGAACCATGACGATGTGCTCAACCCATGCCTTTCAAATCTTCAATCAAGTGCTAGGAAATTTGTTAAAGCTTGGTGTGAGTGGATATTTTTGTTCTTGAGATGCAGTGAAACAACGGAATTTAAAATCTAGCTTTACATGGGGTGGAAAATTAGACAAAACTCACAGTCATGAAAGCCAGAGCATGAGGCCACAGCTGGCATCTGGGTTTATATTCACAATCACGTGTGGCAGGAAGCATTTAGCCTCCCCGTACAGGACTATGGCAGCCGAAGCGCGACCGCATCCTCTGCCAGGTAATTTGATTCAGATGATCAGATCAGAGGAACAACAATCCTGTCCAACACATCAAACCAAACTTATAAAATCAAGTGCTCAAGACCGTATAACATACATCGCTCTCTTCCAAATTCAAAAAGACAAGGCTTAAATAAACCAACTTAAAATGGCAAGCAATTCAGCTTTGATCTCAGTCAACCTCTTCTCACATCCATTTAGAATAGTGATGTAATCTCTAAAAAGGTTTAAATACTCAAAAGTTAAGCACAGCCTTGAAAATAGGTGCTGGCCCATATTGCTGGAATTTAAGAAAGTCTGTATTAGCTAAGGGACACTTTGGCAACAGGCCAACAATTAACTTCAGTATATTCCTTTTTTTCCCAAGGGACTCCGTGTTGGTCAAGGTACACTTGTGTCCACATAGCTGAGAGAGAAAGGAAGCAGTAGGAGGAGATGGGGATGTCCAATGGTTTGAAGTAGAAACATTTATGTCTGCCAATATCAGGTTTTAGAAATATAAAATTTCTTACCACTAGGCCACTGTACTCTTCATACTCATTTTGATGCTATATAGGACAGTTTATTTCCTTTATATACTTCAGTCCAAGTTTTATCACTTGTAATTATGTGTGTTGTTATATAAAAAAATGAATGTCACTACTCATTTTGACAGGCTAATGAGGTGCAGGACGGCAAAAATGCTAGAAGTATGTGATTTTATAGAAAGTTCTACTATCATCCTCGTTTTGTAATAAACCAAATTGTGGGCCTCCAAAATGTGCTGCTGTCTCGTAATAAAACCATTCACAGCAATAACTAAGAGAAGAGAATTCTTTCTTTTCAATCAGCGATGGTCACCTCTGCTATAAAGAAAATGCTCTGGGTTCTTTTTGAAGCAGAAAAAATAAGTAGGCACCCAAGAAATACTCCAAAAACTGATGTTAGTCATCAAAATAAACTAGCAAAGCCTCGAAGCCATTTGAAAAATATCAATCTTGTGGAGATTATAACAATCTTAGATAGTGCCTACTCTACAGTCAGCATTTACAGAACATTTTTTCGCTTCACTAATTTTCTTGGTTTTTGGCATTGCTCCCAGTTAGTGTCTTCTCACTCTAACATGTTCTGTGCCACATTTATACTTTAAATTAGAAGCATTGTCCAGATACTTTATGTCGCATTTCTCGGATTATTTCTCAGTCTATATCCTTCCAGAGTACCAATTTTCCACATAAGGTACACACCTTTTTCCTTGATCAAGAGACAATCTTTTTTTTTCTTTAAATCAGTCATGTTTGGAAACAAGCTTCTATATTACAGCAACAAAGAACACTGGTGACATTCCCTAGACTTTTTCTTCTTCTGGAACTTTCCTTCTGGCATGCTGACGACATGAATTGTGGATGTTCACTCTACCAAAAGCAGTCCAAGTGTGTTCCAAATCAAGGGCCATCAAGCAAGCTTACTCTTTGGTCCCTGTGAAAAAGAGAATAAATCAGTTTCCAATGTCAGTGACATCCAATGTGGAAGGAAAGAAATACTTGATTTCACCTCTGAACCCCTACTTTGTAACTGATCTACTTTTCACAGCATAGAATAAGCTCTCTCACTGCTTTCTGATATAACTGTCCAAACAACTAAAGTTGCCAAAACATCTGACCTATGTGGAACTTGTCTATCTTGCAATTCAATCTGTGGAGAATAGAGCAAGGAGAGAGTGCTCCGAGGATCAAAAATGCTATTTACATAAAGGTGCCTCTCATTCTCTTCCAGAATCTATTTATTCTTAGTTTGAACTGGGTTCAAAAAAGCCTAAAGGCAATGCGGTGTGATTATTAGGAGCCCAGGCTCTGGAGTTAGACTGAATTGAACTCTGTCTCTGCAGTTCACTTGCTCTGTGACCTGGGGCAAGTCACTTAAACTCAGTGCTCTGTTGGATTGTTCATAAGATAGGAAAAATAATAATACCTTTTATAGAGTTGTAAAAATGAAAAGAAGGGAGATGGGTAAATTCACCCCTAATGGGTACAGTGCACACTAACACTGTACCCTGGGTGAAGGGCACACTTAGAACTTTGACTCAAACTGTACAAAAGCAAATTATGTAACCAAAATGTGTGCACTCCCATAAAATTCTGAAATTAAATATGTAAAACATCTATAACTGGGCCGGGCATGTAGTTTTTGTTAAATTTCTAAGATCGTAAAACATTGTAAACAGCAAGAAAGAAGAGGGAGTAGGATTTCTACAGGCAATGGCCTGGAAACCAGCCAGCAGTATCAATTAAAATTGTCATGGAGGAAGAGGAGGTACTGTTTAAACATGAACATGAGAACTGGGGACACTGGGTTTAGGAGCAGAAACCTGAGGAGTATGCAAGGGCATCACTCTGTTACATCACAACAGAGTGGTGGCAGTTTATAAAGAGGAAACTGAACCATCATGTTCAAGGACATGACTCTATTTCAGCTAAGTACAATAGTTGATGTTTATAAAGATGACCCAGATTGTTGAAGTAATGATTTTAAAAGGCTCAATAATTAAATGGAAGAGGAAACATATTTTGGATGATTTTTGTTCAAAGGAGCCGAATGAAAGTTTTGGTGCCTTAATAGATACAAATCCAGCCCCCAGAAAAACCAAAAAAACAAATAAACAAAATAAAAAAAAATAATAAAAACCTCAGTTATTCAGAATGATTCAATCTTTAAGTGACCTTGTTATAAGAAGATAATGAAAGTAAAAACAACCTAACCACAAATCATTTTATGAGGATGTGTGGCGAAGACTGCTAATTGTCCTTCAGTTTTTGTTCTTCAAGACTTATTTTGGGAAATAGAAATACCCTGAGTATATAGAGACGTGACTGCATGTTCACTGGGAGAGTACGTGTACCGGCCTCCCTTGCAGCTTGGCGGGGCCATGGGACTAAACTCTCATCGCTGGAATGTGAATGGAAATTTGTTGTGTAACTTCTGTGGTGCTTTTTTATAAGAAAATTGCTTTTCTTCCACTCTTTCTTTCCCGCCCCACAAGCTGTATTGAGAATATGAAGGACAAAAGCTAGTTTCTACCATGGAGATGAGGCAACAACCAAGGAAATGACTGAACAAAAGACAGAGGAAACCGGGTCCCATGCCCAGGTCAGCTTGTGGAGGGAGCATAGTGTCCTCCCTCCCCTGGACCCACGCCTTCCACAAGGCCATTAATTTCTATCTCATTGGTGCCAGAGAAATTTTTAATTCTTTTGTTGTAGCAGCCTAGTATTATCTTAAAAAATTTAAAGAAAATAATAGAAATTAAACTCAAACCTATATTGAGTGCAAGTATTGGGTAAAGTTATTGGGTTAGGCTCTACAAAGATGCAGAATGAATTAGAAGCAAGTTCTGCCCTTGGAAAGTTTAAAATTCAGAAAATATGAGACGAGTACCAAATAATTACATTACCATATATTGCACATTGCTTGTCACCTGAGAGTTATACACAAGGTGTTATGGAGTTATAGGAGGAAATGACTCCATCAGCTTGGACCAGGAATTCTTTATGCAGGAAACTCAATCTTCATGAAGATGGTCTTTGAGAAGGACCTTTAATTGACAGGATTTCAAAGGCAGAAATAAACAATGACAGGAAAGGGAGGACACTTCAGGAAAGAAAACAGTATGAACAAAAGCATTACAGCAGAAAAATGGATACATGTTAGTTTGTCCTGTTAGAATAGAGGGTAGAGAGGAGAGCCTTGGAACACACGAGCTGGATGAGTAAGTTTAGACCATACTGTGAAGAGCACCAAATTATCATAATTATAAAATATTTATTGAACTCTTTCTATATGCAATCATTGTGCTAAGTGCTTTATGTGTACTTTCTCAGTTTATCCTCAGAATAAACTCTAATCTTTCATCTACCATCTCTAGTCTGAGGTGTCTTATCTAATTCATCCGTCAATGAAAATTTTGAAGAACTACAAGAAAGTGAATGACACTCTCCGGCTGGACTTCAGGAAGGCTGATCATGTAGGAGTGTGCAGTATAAGATGCACAAGGGAGTATATTTTTGTAATAGATAAGAAATGAGATGGAGGCTTGAACAAGTGTGCCAGCACTGAGACAGAAAAGAGTTTCAAAAGAGAGTCTGGATTTAAGACATTATGAAGAACTTGGCAAGTAATTATGTGATTGTGTGAAGAGTCCTGTGAAATAGAAGATGGAGGAGAGCCCTAAGGTTTAGAACTTGAGCTCTGAAATTAACACAATAGGGAGTCATGTGTTGTCATTAACAAAACATAGGAGGTAAGGAGGATGCACTAGTCTTATTGAGAAGTTTCTGGAGTTTATGCAGAGAACCTTTGCTTTCTCGGTATCACTGACTTACTATAAGACTTTGAAAAAATAGCCTAATGTCTCTAAACCTGTTTTCTTCTCTGAAAATAGGAATAACATCATCCAACTCATAGACTTTATGTGAGAATTGAATAAGATACTATTTTTTTAAAAAAGAAAGAAAAAGCACCTAGCACCATGGACAGCACATAGCAGACACAAAACAGTAGCTAATACTGTTATTGTTGCTACTGTTGTTTCTCCTGGACATTTGATAAATTAGAAACAAAAGGTATAAGTTTGAAAGATATTAACTGAAGATGTGAGAGTTGATGGAATCATCAAAGGAAAGAAAAATGTTTTGAGGAGAGAAACATTTTTAAGACACTTCCGTTTTAAGACACAGTAGGAGAAAGGAGACCCAGTGAAGGAGAGAGAAGGAAATGTTGGTGAGATAAGAAGAAATGCAGGATGGGTGAAAGGGAGAATTAAAGAGGAGATGGTCATGATGCCAAATGCTGCTTGCAGTATAAAAAAAGTTGAGACCTGAGGAAAATAGTATCAATTTTAGCGGCAGAGTCAAGAAAATGTTGTTTGTCAGGTGATGGAAGCCTAAATGTGTTTATTAACATATGGGAAGGAGCTAGTAGAAAGAAAGATTAAATTTACAAGGGAAAAAGAGAAAATCTGAAAGAATAAAATCTCAGTGGAAGGAAAAGGGTTTAGATCAAGAGTATAGGTGGAAAGATCCGCCTCTGCTAGGAGGATACTCGCACTTTCCTCAGGGATGGAAAAGAGAGAAACGGGGAGAAAGAAGGGGATGAAGGAAAGAAGAGCCAAAGGCAACTCTGTGTGCTGAAGGAGCTCACTGAAGCCAGCTTTTTAGCAAAGTAATGGGTTAGGTCATCTACTAAAGGGAGGCAAAATGGATAAAATTAAAGCCTTGAAAAGATGCTCACAGTTTGTTTTTTCTTTCACAGGTAAAGGTCATTCATCTAGTAAAGGACATTATTTCTTCATGTTTCTACTTTAATAATACTTTATCAAATCAATTTTTCTTCTGAAATCATTCATTTTTCTCATATCTGGAGAAAATTTTCACAGAAAAGCATCTAAATGACTGAAACAAGTCTACTTCTTAATGTCAGCTCTATGCATAAAAGGAATAAGTGGCGGTGACGGTAGCGGTGACAAGGGTTCCAAATTGCACAGCACCATTCGGAAGCACTCACCTTCCTGCAGAGTGATTACAATACAATTTGTATCGGTCTGTTTTCTGCACCCACTGTACTGGGTTGAATGATGTCCCCCTAAAATACATGTCCACCCAGAGCTTCAGAATTTGACCTTGTTTGGAAATAGGGTTTTTGCAGATGGACTCAGTTAGGATGAAGTCATACTGGATTAGGGTGGGCCCCCATCCAATATAACAGGTAAGGAGAGGAAATCCAACACAGACACAGACAGGGAAGGAAGGCAGCCAGGTGAAGACAGAGGCAGAGATTGAAGTTATGTTGTCACAAGCCAAGGGACACCTGGGGCTCTCAGAAGCTGGAAGAGGCAAGGAAGAATCCTCCTCTACAAACTTCCAAGGGAGCATGGCTCTGTGAACACCTTGATTTTGGACTTCTGGCCTCCAGAACTGTGAAGGAACAAATGTCTGTTGTTTTAAGTCGCCCAATATGTGGTGCTTTGCTACAGCAGCCCTAGCAAACTGGTACACTCACCAAAAGGACATGAGGGACCTAAGTCCTGTGACTAATGGATGCTTCCTATATTCAGCCTCATAAGGATAATCCCCAAATCATAAGGACCATTTTCTACCAGAACTTAGCTTTGTTGAGCTTTTATTTCTCTCTGGAAACACCAGGAAAAATATTTCTCAAGCTGTCACTGTAAACAGCGTAATGGTTTATCTGAAAGCCCTGGAAACCTGATGGGGAACAAACATGAGAAAAAAAGCATCTTCAAAATTCATTATATAAAAAAATCACCCAAGTATCATTAGTCCCAAGAGCTCACTCAAATGGGAATGAGAACTAATCACTTGGAATAACCAGTTGGTAGAGAAAAAACCTAATAGCTTAAGGCCCTAATACATATCTCTTTAAAAAGAAAGACACCAATAAGAAGATTGAGCCCGCAGCAATGTACAGTAATGAAAGCAAACACAGTGCTCAGGGATCCATCTGGAGCTACTTGATAGGACATCAAAAGGGGTCACTAGCACCCAGACAGCCAGAGGGAGTGGAAAGGACAGAGCCCACTCCATGTCTGAAGCCTGTCTTGCTGAATCTCACCACATATTTGGATAAAAAACTACCTGACTCTCTATGCTTTCAGCCTATAAGATATCACAGGAGGAAATAAATCAAAATTTAGAGATCAAGGTCTGAGATTGTATTGCAATTACTCTGGAGAGGTGGTGAAAAGATACTGCAGTCATAGAACAGCAAAAAAGAAATGTTAGGACTAAGCTTCTCTTTTTTCTTGAAACAATAATTTTGTAGAGATAAAGGGAAAAATGGTTTCTTTTTTATTTAGAGAGCTCCTGGTAAATATGCTGTATTTGTATGTACAAAATGGAAAAAAATTATAATGGAGTAGAAACGGTCATAGTAAGATGAAATTATAGGGAATATTGTTTGTAAAGAACATTAAAATTTGATTTAAAAATGTACCAGAATCATTATAGACTTCTACAAAAATTTGAATAGCGAGATCAAACAGACTCTTTAGAAAGATGCTTCTTACTACTCTGTGAGCAGCATAGTTTCCAGATCAGAGAAGGCAATAAAAAGAATTCAGGCATGAGGCAATTGAGCATCCAGACTGGGCTGTGTGTGTAAAAAGATGAGGACATAGAATTCAAAATGTATTAAATAATACAGACTTGCACTCAGATCTATTTGTCTTCCATAAACTCTTCAACCAAAACCTCCAATCTTTTATTCTCTCACTCTAAAGTAGATATTTCATCAATCCTTTGCCTGCAATCTATTGATGCTTACAACTTTTTTTTTTTTTTGAGACAGAGTCTCTGTTGCCCTGGCTAGAGTGCTGTGGTGTCAGTTCACAGCAACCTCAAACTCCTGGGCTCAAGTGATCCTCCTGCCTCAGCCTTCTGAGTAGCATGCGCCACCATGTCCGGCTAATTTTTTCTACATATTTTTAGTTGGCCAATTAATTTCTTTCTATTTTTAGTAGAGACAAGGTCTCACTCTTGCTCAGGCTGGTCTTGAACTCCTGAGCTCAAACGATCCTCCTCCCTCAGCCTCCCAGAGTGCTAGGATTACAGATGTGAGCCACTGCGCCCAGCCACAACTTTTTATTATTGTTCCTCATCTCCATATGTCCTCACTTCCCCGCCTACACAAATTGAATTCCATAGTTTATCATTATAATCACTCCTATCCTACACCCCCAACTCCTTACCCCTCTCTCCTTCCATTAGACCCACTTGTCTCAATACCAGTGCTCATTAAGCTCAACTCTCCACCCACTCTGGCCTTGCACCTGGACAACTGGACAACTGAATGGGGCCAAACAGCCACACACACCTGTCTCCCTTTGACTTCATAATCTCTAACCTCAAGAGGGCCTGTTTGCCTGGTTCATTCACTACCCCAGTTGCATAGATAATTATTTCATGCCTTCTCTGTCCTCAAATTTCCAACACCATCTCCCCTCAGCTCATGATCTTGTTCCCTATTTCTCTGAAAAGACGGTGAGATCAAAAGAGAAATTTTCAAACTCTGGTTGCCATACTTACCTTTATACCTGCCTTTCTTCTTGTTACTGGGAATCAATGACGCATGCCCTTCTATTATACTCTAGATCTGATCCCATCTTAAACCTACTGAAAGACATCACTCCAACGTTGATCACTCCTCTTTTTTCCATTATAATGTTTCCTCTCTCCTAGATTGTTACCATTAGCATACAAACATATTATATACTCTGATAAAAATGTTGCCTGGCTACCATATTCTCGTTCAGTTATTACCTCATTCCACTTTACAGATAAACCTAATTTTCTGTGCTGAATGTCATTCTTTATGTCGTTTTAACCTATTCCACACAGAGTTTTGCCTTTATCACTTAACAGAGACTGTGCTTGTGAGGTCAGGAATTGCCACATCGTTGTATGCAATAGCAAATCCTTAGTCCTCATCTCATTTGATGATCATCAGCAACTGACACAACTGATCACTCCTCCTTTGAAACATTTCTTCACAAGACTTCCAGAACACCACCGCTTCTTGGTTCTTCTTGTACTTCACTGTGGGTCTCTTTTGCTTTTCCTTTTTATCCACACCAGCCTATAAATATTATAGCAACTGTGGACTCAGTCCTCAGACCCCCTTCCCTCTTTTATCTACTCTTTCAAAGGTGATAAAATATAGTCCAGTGGTTTTAAAAATCATCTAAATATGGATAAATGCCAAATATATCTTACTTTCCCCCCAGACCTTTCCTCTGAACTCCAAACCCATATGTGCAACCACCATACATCATAATTCCTTATTGCATGTTTGTTATTGGGTTAGCAACATGTACATAAACATTGTATATTTACATTTTAATTGGATGTCCATCATTTTAAAATTAACATGACCAAAATGGATTTCCTAATTCCCTTATCCTAAGATTTCTACAGTCTTCCCCATCCATTCTTCCTGTTGGTCCAACCAAGAACCATGGAATCATGCTTGGTGCATCTATTTCTCTCGTACCCTTCAACCAATTCATTTTGTTCAAGCCACCATTATCTCTACAAGATTATTGCAGGAACCTACCCATCTCCCTGCTTCCACCATTGTCCTCCTACACCATACTTTTCATACATCAGCCAGAATGGTGCTTTCAAACGTAATTCAGATCAGATCACTGTCAGGACAGGAACTGTGAGAGCTGTGAGAACTTGCCCTACTAGCAAGCTAATAAGTTAGACAACTGCAGTTTCACAGATACTGGCAGAAGGCACAAGACTACTGAGCCAGAGATAAAAGATAATTTATTACTCACAGTAAGAGTAGTCAGTATAACATTGTTGTACCAGTTCCCTAAGCCCCGATTCTCACAGGATGATATAGGGCCAGGTGCTGGTAGCACACACAGTCAGGCGTGTTACAGGAAAGGAGCACTAATGCAAGGAAGCTCTGATGTTATGTAAGTAACTGCTGACAGTCTTACCTTTCCTTTCTTCCTGGTGGAGATATCTCTATCTGTATTACCCTGAAATATAACCAAATCTGCTCCAGAGAGGGAAACAACTCTGTCTTCCAAGGCAGCCTGCTATGCAAACATTCTTAAAAAGACAGTTCAGAGCAAATTATCTGCTAATGCCTTTGAAGATGTGCAGAAATGTGAAAGACCCATGGAAAATGTTGTCCCAACAATCACTCCTCTGCTTAAAGCCCTCTAATAGTTTCCCATTTCATTTATAGTAAAAGCCAGACCACCTGCACAGACCTGCAAGTTCCTGCGTGGTGTTACCCTCTGCTCTCCACTAGCCCTCATCCCCTACCACTCTCCCTCTCACCCACTCAGCTCCAGCCCTGCTGTTCCTTACATGCCAAGTATGCTCCTACCTTGACTTACACTTGGAATATTCTTCTTCTGGATATCGATCATGCTTGCCCTCTTTAGTCATGTCTCTGGTCTAACGTTACCTTATCCAAGACACTCTCCCAGACCATCATATATAAAGTAACTTATTATAAAAAGATATGCCTAAGACTCCCTACCCCCATTTACCTTGCTTTATATTTCTTCATTGTCTATCACTACCTGACACATTATCTATTTGCTTATTTATTGGTTTATTGTCAAAATCACCCCATTACTATGAAAGCCCCATTAAGGCACTTGGAATAGTGTCTGGTACATAGCATCTAAGAGGAAGGAAGGAAGGAAGGAAGGAAGGAAGGAAGGAAGGAAGGAAGGAAGGAAGGAAGGAAGGAAGGAAGGAAGGAAGGAAGGAAGGAAGGAAGGAAGGAAGGAGGGAGGGAAGGAAGGAAGGGAGGGAGAGAGAAAAGGGGAGAAGGAAGGGGACGGAGAAGGAGGAAGGAAGAGGGAGAGGAAAGACAAAGGGAGAAGAAGGACAGAGTGAAGAAGGGAAGAGAAATGTCAAAAATTATTCTAAGGTGGCAAGTCTGAGGGAGTGTAAGGAGAGTAGCACCATGGATAACAAACCTGGCTATAATTTATTTTTTAAAAGAAAATGATAATAAACAAAAATTTTACCGGGTCAAATATCACTGGTTAAATGTTTATTCAAATGCTCTATTTTAAGCCAGTATTTCTCAAACGTAAGTCCACGGACCCCTGAGAATAAATGAACATGTTTCTACCAGTCTGGTGATTTTCTGAGAGACTTTTAAACTTTTCAGTTTTGATTTTGGTAAAAATAAAACATATGTGTACTTAGCTAAGTAAAATTACACAAATAGTAATTTAAGCCAACTATGGGGTTCACAAGTATTTTTTGCCTTAAAACATACCCGGCATTTCTCAAATTTGAGAAGCAAGGGTGCCGTGTTCCTTCACGGCCCCACAGTGTGCATTCTGTTGTCTCTTCTATTCTTGCTCTCCCAGTTTTTTTTTTTTTGTTTTTTTTTTTTTCTACTCAGGGATGTGTCTGTAAATTTGAGGGAAGTGGACTGGATAATTTTATTTAACTAAGACAAATAGGAGTCTTTCCTTAATATGTCCTCACTATTGAACTGCTACCTTAACTCAGGCTGTGAAAGCTCTAATCATCAAAACTCATTTTCATCAAACTTTTCAGGATCGGAAGTGTTACCTTCACTATCAAAAGAGTAATTAAAATGTATTTAGAAGAGTTCTGTTATCTCATTAGCACCTTTCAAAAACCAATGTTTTTCCATTGCCCACTCAAAGGCCTTTAGGCTTTGGCCTTGGCAGGGTGAGTTGTGAATTTGTACCAGGAGACGTTGAGGGTCCTCTCCAAGAGGTTCGTTTAACTTGTAATCAACCCTTGTATTAGTCTGCCGAGTCTGCTATAACAAAATGCCGTAGACTGGGTGGCTTAAATAATGGAAATTTACTTTGTCACAGTTCTGGAGGCTGGAAGTCCAAGATCAGGGTGCCAGCATGGCCGAGTTCCAGTGAGGGCCCTCTTCCTGGCTAACAGACAGTACCTTCTTGCTGTATTGGCACATAGTGTAGAGAAAGAGAGGACAAACGCTTCTTATAAGAGCCCTAAACCCATCGTGAGAGACCCACCCTAATGACCTCATCTGAGCCTAATTACCTCCCAACGGCCCCATCTCCAAATGCCATCACACTGGGGGCTAGGGCTTCAAGATATGAATTTAGGGGTGGGAGGGACACAATTTACTCCAGAGTAACCTTTAATATGTAGGACATCAAAGAGGTAAGATCCCTTTCTCAGGTAAGATCCCAGACAGACACAAGTGACTTAGATAAGCCATTTCCTACTTTCTAAACTGGTTCAATTTGTTGTTTCTAGGGTCCTACAGACTAAGGTGACCAGTAGTATTTTGGCTCAATCTCTTAGAAAGATCTCAAACCAAAATGGATCCCCTAAAATTTTCACCTAAAATGAGTAAAACCAAGCTCCACAGGCATGTGTCTTCACTCGGAGGATGTAAAGGTCAGGGATCCAGCACAACTTCCTTTCTCCCTGAACTCTCTCTCAAGCTGTCCCATGGAATGTAGCAAGGGGCTCCTTTCCATGCTGGAAGTCCATGGATGCTTAGACCTAGAGCACACAATTATCAGGACTATGCTACGTGCTATCCATCTTTGCAGAATATTTTTGGGGGAGGGAGTGGTGAAAATGATTCCTACTTGAAACCCAATAATTTGATTGAAAAGTGGGAAACTATAAATAGTGCACAGAAAAAGAAATATGATTCTCAAACATATGTAAAAATGCTCAACCTCACTCTTAATAAGTGAAACACAAATAAAAACTACAATTAGATTCCATTTTTCGCCAAAAAAATTAGTAAAGATCAAAAAACACACAGAGTTACTAAACCACAGAGTTACTAAAAGTATGGTGGGACAGGCATTCTTGTATATTGTGGCAGGGATTGTAATTTGCTTCAACAACTATGGAGAAAGATTTCGCAGTATGTATACAAAATTGCAAATAGCGGTTACTGAATTATTCTCTAGCCCACCATTCCATGTCTGGAAACTTTTCCTATAGATATGTTATACATATAAATGATATACATAAAATATTTACATTCCACCATTATTTATAATAGCAAAAGATTGGCAATAATTTAAATGTCTATTAATAGATGTATGACTAAATAACTTATACTCTAAGTATATGATAGAATATAGGCTATATTTTAAAACAGTAAGGCAACTTTTTATATATACTGATTTGGATCTCATATTTTAAAGTGAACATAGTATAGAATTTTATGTATGAAGTAGTAGCATGTGTCTAAATATGTATATATGTATATATGCATATAGTATTATTTTAAAAAATACATGCATCTGGAGAGGGAAACTAGATCATCACAGGACAGGATGAGAAAAAGCTTGATTTTTCAAAATAAACCCCTTTGGATACTGAAACTTGACTCTAGTGCATGGATTTTCTTTTTAATAAACATATAAACAAACTTGAAACATTTCTTCTTTATTGAGTGAACCTCTTAGTAACATTGATACAAGGCAAGTAGGTACCCCAAGGCTTGGGGGAAGGGTGCAGCATGACATTTATGTGACCAGATGAAAGCCACTCCTACTACTAACACCCCTTGGGCGTGGTGAGCTGCTCTCTGTGGAGAACATGAGCACAATTACTTAGGAGTTAAAGATTTAAAAGCCCCTGAGAATATAGACATTGAGATCTTGACTCTTTGTTCAGATTATTGTTATTAGAAACTTTCTTATTGATCAATATAGTCCCACAGGCAAAAATGACTTCCAGTAGTCCCCAGGAAGGACTTCCCCATTAGAGGAGCGGCATCTGGACTGATGAGTTCGCTCAGAGCCAAGACCAACGTTCACAGCAGCAGGGCTGATTGCAACAGAGCCATGTCCGTGGATGGACTTCATTGCTGAGCCAGCTCCCTGATGGGTGTCCATGTAGCTGAACATGTGAGTGTAGACCAGAGTTGGCCTGGCAGCCCAAGTGTGAAGCACCTTTGCAAAGCATCAGACTGAAGGAGTGACATTATCTTCTCTAGAAGGCCCTCTGCAGCCTCTAGGCATCTGCTCCACCTCTCATGGCTAAAAGCATTCTTAGTATTGCGAGTCTAGTATAATAAGACCACAGTCTAGCTTAACAGTGTAGAGAGAAACCTCTAGAACATCCTCTCCCTGCATTGGAAAACTACTACTAAGTCTACAGTGGTGGCATCACGATAGTGAATTGAAGACAGAGAACATTGCAAGACCTTCTATTTTTAGCAGCAATGTGTGGCAGTGACAGAAACAAGATCAGCAGAAGACAATGACCATTTAGAAGTATGACTATCCCTTTGAACTGAGGAAGACCCCCAACGGTTATGAGTACTTATTTAATTTGATGGAAAGGAAAAGAACTTCTGAATATAAGATACTGGACTTTCTAGTAATTTGTGCATATTAATGGTCAGACCAGTGTCAATTTGAAAAATAAAATAGATTATGAATAGCTTTGTACCTCAAGCATGTGAAGTAGACCACACCAGTAACTTAGGGAAGAAGAACTGTGTCCGTGGCCAGCCTCAGGTGTGCCCAGGGAAAACTGCCCAATCCTCGTGATGCTTAGGACTGGAGTAAAGCTGGGCCTCTTGGAGCCTGAAATTAGAATAAATTAATTTAAATTTTTGCCCACAAAATACTCGCTAAATTTACAGAATTAAGGGTTCTATGAGTCTCTCTTTTGCTCCTAAACCTACTTAATGTGTCCAACCCCTTACTGCATGTATTACAGTATGTTATGATTAAATCAGAGTTTAATTATGCTCTGCAAACACCCTTGTTATACTAACAGCCCCTAATGAGACTCGGAGTTGAATATATTAAATTTAAAACCATTATGTTGAGAATGGAACAAAAAGATCATTAGTTATTATGCTAATGTGGTGATCTTTTAGACCTGAGCTGATTGCCAACAGGCCTTCCCTACAAAACAAGGATTAGGCCTTGATTTAATGGCTTCCTCTCACCATGCCCCCAGGTTACAGTAGCAAACTCTACAGGATTACTGGGCAGAGATAATGGAGGGGTTGGGGGTGGGAATCAAGAAAGTTCACACCATAGGAAGAGTTCCAAATGTTTTTCTTTTTTAAATCTTGGATTTAAAATTATAAGGGTTTCAGCTACTTAAGGAAGGGGAAGGTCTCAGCCAAATTGCTTGGCAACAGCTTGGCTGCATGATAACTCCGTGGGTTGATTTTGTGACTTTATTTGCTCTCTCAGGAGAATATTGAGACTGTAGCCATGTATAGATACCTTAATTCAATTCTGAACTTAAATTTGAATTGTTAATTTTTTTCAAACAAATTATAGAGAGTTACACAAATTAGATCATTTTAGTTTTGTCTGCTCCTGTGGCATATTGAAGAACATCTTAACCAGCCAATAAACCACATGTGAAAAAAAAAGAATTTTAAGTATATGTATTCTATCACACATTCTGTTTCTTAATCCTTATTGATCTACTTTGCTCAGTAAAACATTTTACTGTACACAGAAGCAAGCTTGGATGCCTTCTGCAAATTGAATATTATGTTTCTTTTACTGGCTGCCCCCAGAGTTTTGAGTTATAATGATTTTTCTTTTGACCACCCTATTACTTGGTGAGTAAATATATGAGTTTATAAATATGTTTCCCTGTGCCTATCATTGCACACTAACATAAAACTTTAAAAGATTAGAGGCATATCACTTCTTCTCTATAATTACTAAATGTTAGGCTCAGTATTCTTATCACCAGGGCATGAGGTGGGTATTTTGTGACCTCACTGTACTGGCTGTCTACCACAAAAGATTTTACCTTTGGCATTGCATAATTGTCTAGCTATTTGGGTATCACAGGTACTATGGAAATCTCCTGTCCTGAGGTAGAAAGCTCTACCCCAAGCAATGACCCATCTTACTTGTATTTAACAACCATATAGAGTGCAAGGTGTATCCACAGTGCTACATTAATAATGAATGACAGTAATAAAGTTAAGAGATCAATGATAAGTTAATTTAAATGAATAAAATCACAAGAACTGGGAAAAGATAAAACATAAAAAGATAAAATCACAATAACTGAGAAAATAGGGCAAACTAAGCAAAAACAAAATGAAAAAAAAACCCTAAAGCAAAATGATAATTTTATAATGTAAATAACTAAAAGCTGATGGAACAGAAATTAGCTAACTTATTAAAATAAAACACCAACAAGTTCCAAACATAGACACACAAGAATAATATTTCTGCAAAATACTTTTATAGCTGCATATCTAAACCTGTGTAAGTTGAACCAATGAAGAAAAAAACGTTCTAATAATGTATTCTCAATGTTTAAAAGATCTCAAGTCTAAAAGATCACTGCATTAGCATAATAACTAAGAATCTTTTTGTTCCATTCTGAACATAATAGTTTTATAAAAATAAATAAATAAACTTGTTCCCATTTTTTGGCTAAAAATAATTCTGCACAATATAGAAGTGTTTTAAAGTACAGAAAGAAAGGAAGAGTTTGAATTTTACTTAAAGCAAAATGCAGAAGAGTTTAAAAATTACCCTATAAATACGTTAAGATGTATTTGAATTAAATTACAGTGGCAGTTACCTTTTAGAGTCATCATTAGCCATTAGTCACTATTACTCTTGCCTGGGTTAAGAGGTCCCCTACTCTTGCTTTTTACCTTGTTGTTTTATAAGAAATGCTGACTGTGCAAGATAAAGTTGCTCTAGTTTTAAATGCCATACACCTGGACCCTCATGACTCATTTGCTCCCTAGAATAGATTATTAACATTTAAAAAAAGATATATAGTATGCAAGGACAATATGATTTTATATATTTTTTCATGGGAGTAAAAAATGTTATGAAGATAAAAATTATTAGTACGTTATCTAAAGAAAATTCCTGTCATTAGTCCCTAGAGACATCTAAGCTGAGTTAACCTTTTTATTTTAAAATATGGGATAAGCTTACCAAGGTAAGAACATAATTTCTTTAATACATCAGCTTCCCAATACATCAGTTTCCCAATAAATTTAACACCTGCTAATCCCTTTCTTTCCTACCCTTCTCCTTCTACTTAATGATAGTTTTAATTGCTTCTCAGGCATATGAAGGGGGGTCATAATATAACAAAGATAAAATATCCTTTAATTATCCCTAACTTGAAGAAGGAGCTATATAACTATGTGGTCTTGGGTTAGATCCTGAGGCAACCCAAACAGGCAGAAATGCAGAATCTTCTATTTTTGCAACGCTGATGTCTTTAAAGAATTTGTCTTTAAAGAATATTTGGAAGTCACAGAGAGGAGGACATGTTAGAAAAATCACTCCTGTTTTGTTTTATTGATTTAAATGGCAGTTACTTTTTAGACACAGTTAAGGAAGTTTTATAACATCTACACTTTGTTAAATTGTGGTATAGTCACATTCATACACCTAAACACACACAAACATTGAATGTGAATTTGCCTGTGGGTTTTTTATTTCAAGACTTTCAGCAGTGGTGATCACAGAATTAAGAATGGAACCGAATTCAGGCAACCAAACGTATGATTTGGACAAAAGTTAGAGGCCAGGTACTGAAGAAGGCTGGAAACTGATAACCGCATTGGAATTGAGATCAAAAGCTAGACAAATAATCAAAGATTATAGAGAATGTAGTTGCCAAAGATTAAGACAAGCCAGTACATTGCAAACTAGGAGCTATGAGAATGTGAGAGACCAAGATGAGAAAGAGTAAACTAGAACCAGACCAATGAAGTCACCTCTGATATTTCCTTCTAGAACAAAAATTGGTTCCACAATGTGATAGCCCAGGACCTAAAAACCAAAGGTAATTCACATCTGAACAATGCTAAATGGATTAATCTTGTTAAATGTGACTTCCAAAGCCACGATGAATACAGCTTCTCAGTCCCTGGAAACCCTTCTGCAAATCCTGTAGGAGGTTATGCCTGAGAACATTTGCGCATTTTAAAGTTTGAGATAGAGAATGGATATGCACTAAGCTGCCAGAAATGTCTGAATTCTTCACAAGCTTCTAATGCATTTTTTGCTTTTGTTTAAAACACTCTCAGTGACCATTTCCACACGTTACTTCTGGAGAAGCCGAAGAAATAGTCTCACTACTCAGAGTGAGATGCAAAATGGACTTCTATGAATTTTTATGAACACTCAGAGGATTTTCAAACCAAAGTCTTTCCCACAGGCAATTAAATGTGGGAAAGTCACATTTGGAAAAGTCAATGACCGTTCTACATGGTTTTGAGCTTGAAGTTCAAATCTATTCCTTTTTTGTTTAGTTCAAAATAAATAAGTAAGAACTATGCTCCCTAAAGCATCAAAAGGCTTAAAAAAAAACTGAGGTGAGATATTAGAAGATTTAGGTCATGAGGATGCTAACCAACTGAAACTGACAAACATTCTCTGATCTTCTCATGGAAAAGAAAAAAGAGAAAAGTGATGAGATTTGTAAGAGCAATAGAAACATGTAAAAAATCAATTATTGATCAGTTGTCTACCCCTAATTATAGTTTCCACAGCTTATAAAACAATCATTGACAAGACCTCTGAAACAGCATTTCCAGTTTTATGGAGAAGAATTGAAAAAGTTCATAACACATCACTTGGGTACTTAATAATGCAGATTGTCCCATCCCAGGCATCTTCACCTGCCTTTCTACAATCATTCAGAAAGCCATAACTTCTAGTGCTAAATACTAAGAAGAGGATAAGTGGTGGTGTATTGCTTCTTAGTGGGAAATTCAATCTTCAGTAAGAGCAGAGTGAAGCATGCTCTCTAAAGATTATACTAAAGAACCATCTATAAGACATTATACAAATTTCAAAATATCCCAAAATAAATTTACTTCCTCTCACATTAAGAAGCAAAAACTGAAAGC
The DNA here is from genome assembly GCA_008750895.1 of Mirza zaza. Lineage (NCBI taxonomy): Eukaryota > Metazoa > Chordata > Mammalia > Primates > Cheirogaleidae > Mirza > Mirza zaza. The sequence continues at coordinate 84,683 of VSMD01015677.1, forward strand.
ACAAGAAATTCCTCACTCTATCCACAAAGCCATCCTAAATAAATGTCTGCTATACACCAGAAATTTGCTAGAGGTTGTGCTCGTGTAGTTGGTTGCCAGCTTAAGAGCTGATATGGGAATTCTAGCAATAAAGGTGTAGATAATATATAAACTCAAAAAGAATGAAACTATCACATTGCTTGACAAATACCAGGCCCAGGGAAATAATTCCTCATTCAAGTTTGAGGCATCAGAAAGAAATGGGAAAAAGGGGACCTTTAAAATAAAAAACTATCCATGTTATGTAAGAAAAAAACTTCGCTATTACCCTGGAAATACAGGGAAATTTCTACCTTTAAATAATATTTATCCAAGAAATAAAAGAAAAGTTTATATTCTTTCTGGTTTGATTTTCTTAATTAAATATAACTAATCATACACTCAGTGAAGAGATAAAACACAAGATGAAAATTGATCTAGCAAAGAAAAAAATACAGAGAAACCCCCAGAGAAGCACAACAAAATATAGAATAGTTAAAATATGCATTAGAGCATTATAAAGGACAAATCTAAGACTGCAAAAATTTCATGAGTAACTACCTAGAAAAATTCCCTTAAAAAAGATACAGTGAGGCCGGGCACGGTGGCTCATGCCTGTAATCCTAGCTCTCTGGGAGGCTGAGGTGGGCGGATCCTTTGAGCTCAGGAGTTCGAGACCAGCCTGAGCAAGAGCGAGACCCCATCTCTACTATAAATAGAAATAAACTAATTGGCCAACTAAAATATATATAGAAAAAAAATTAGCCGGGCATGGTGGCGCATGCCTGTAGTCCCAGCTACTTGGGAGGCTGAGGCAGCAGGATTGCTTGAAGGAGTTTGAGGTTGCTGTGAGCTAGGCTGACGCCATGGCACTCACTCTAGCCTGGGCAACAAAGTGAGACTCTGTCTCAAAAAAAAAAAAAAAAAAAGATACAGTGAAAGAGAAAATTCAACATATGAATAATCACCACCACTGAGAAAGAAATCAGAAGAAATGAATAGTAATCATCAAAGATATGTCAGTAGGAAAAACTAATAATGCCCTAAAGTGGAAAAAAAATAAAAGCATAGAAATTGATAGATCCAAAAGGCTTTCCAAATTCTAAGCAAAACTAATTTTAAATAGGCTAAGTTTAAATGTAAACTACACAAATTTTAAAATTCCAATATAAGATTTTATAAAAGTTCAGGCAGACAACAGAAGTAGATTACTTTCAGAGAATGAAAAAAAGTTAGGCCTGTCTTATTGAACCCAGAACACCAGAATTATCTTCAGAATTGGGGGACAAAAAAGATGTGGTAATGATTTTATACCCAGACAAGATAACATAACCAAATGGCTCCAGGAATATATTGTCCAAGTTTATCTACCCAAAAAATTAAACAAAAAATTTTCTCACAGTATTGAGAGAAAAATGAAAAGAATGAGAACCTAAAAGTATAAAAGGACTATGTCAAGCATTTTAAAATATCAAATACCTACAAATAGGATATGTTAGTTGGGGAGCAGATTAAGAAGCTAAAACAAAAGACTGCAAAATACAGTGGCTGAAATAAAACTGCACTTTCTGTACTGTGGAATGTTAAGAAGAAGGGAAGGGAAGGGAAGGGAAGGGAAGGGAAGGCAAAGGGAAAGGGAAAGGGGAAGGGAAGGGGGAAAGGAGAAGGGGGAAGGGGAGGGAGGGGAGGGGGAGGGGAGGGGAGGGAAGGGAAGGGAAGGGAAGGGAAGGGAAAAAGATGGAGGGAGGGAGGGGAAAAGGAAAGAAGGGAGGGAAAAAGGAAAAGGAAAAAAAACAGGCAGTTTCTTTCTCTCTCTTAAGAGTCTAGAGAGACATGGGAGGTGGGAGCAGCTTCTGATAGGGAGGCAAACAGGCCATGAGGTCATGTAAGGACCCAAACTCCTCCTATCGGATTGCCCTGTCATCTCTTAAAGTGTTCTCTCCATGTATAGAGTGAGAGCTGGCATGGATAATCATGTCCATAGGCCATAAAAACTGGAAATCAGAGAATGTAAAAAGTAGTTTCCTTGGAAATTGCACATATCACTTTGCTCACATCCAATGGAGCAACACTTAGTCATATGATCTCCACCCAGCTCTCAACTAGCTGCGGGGAGATTGGAAACTAGGGTCCCCAGTTGGGTGGACATGTGACCAATTAAAACTCAGATTGCATTTGTGTGTATGAAGAGGGGGAAGCCTATTTTAGAAAAACAAGCTGAGCGTAACAGATACTGGGGTTCAATTTGCTAACTACTGTCTTTGTCACATATGATTATGAAATTAAAACCAAAACTGAGGCATGAAAGAGAAACATAAAGTTGAAATCTATAACCAAGTAAAAATAATAATTACTGTTTATAACTCTAAATTACATTAGGGAATCAAGATGAGGTGATGGAAAACAAAGTATGCTGAATTCTTTGTTTTATAAAAGATTCAAAAATTCTTATTCTTAAATCTATTTAACTAGACAAAATTTAGTTTTAAACTTTTTTTAAGATTGATTTCTGTTTGAAGTTAAAAGGAAATGTTTATCATTCAATCACTATAAAAAGTAAAAAGAGAAGCAGAGAAAATAATCCAATAGGAAAGAAAGATTTTAAATGAAGAAAAGAAAGGTAGAAATAACATTACCTGAGACAGTTTAGACAAAAAAATAACTAAACTCTCCTATTAAAGGAAAATCTAATAATGTTCAACTTCAAAACTTACACCTAACAAAATGATGCCAAAGTAAATGCTAAAAACAAAAGAAAACAGAAAGAGTTACTAGGCAAAATCAGACCAAAGGAAATCAACTAGTAGTATAAATTACAACAAAATAAAATTGAATGTCATAAAGCATTAAAAAATAGCCATTTGTGCTAATAATCAACTTCCTTTACAGTAAAGATTAAACAGTCATGAACTGCTCCACTGGAAGTAAAAGGCAAATATTTATGAAAAATTATTTTTGTGTTGTAAGAATTTAAAACAATTCTTTCTTTTCAAGAAAGAAGACTGACCAAGGCCTTATAAGGGTTAGAATAGTACAATTATTAAGGTTTTTATTAGACAAAGTTAACTTTATATTACAGAGAACATTCACAAAAATATTATGTAGTAGTTTATGAAAATAATCTCAATAAATGCCAAGAAACAATATGTTATACAGCTCATATTCTCCAACTGCAAATGAAAACTGGTAATCGACAACAAAAATTTTTTTAAAAAAACCAAATTACTAGGAAATACAAAAATGTCTAGGGCTTAATAACTTTAGGATAAATGGAAAAAATAAAACTGCAATCATAAAGTATTTTTTAAATTAAAGGCTTGGGTTATTAAATAAAAATGGAAGTAAATGAACTCACAATTCAACTCCAAATGGTTAGAGGAAAACATCTGAAGAAAACAAGATGAATGAAGAGGAGATGAGACCGGACAAGGAGGAGTAGAAGAGACCGGATGAGGAAGAGGAGACCAGACCAGAAGAAGAGACGAGACTGGACGAGGAAGAGGAGACAAGAATAGATGAGAAAGAGGGACTAGACTGGAAGAGGAGAGGAGATCGGATGTGGAAGGGGAGACCAGACCAGAAGAAGAGACGAGACCAGATGAGCAAGAGGAGACCAGACAGGAAGAGGAGACCAAACCATACGAGGAAGAGAAGACCAGAACAGATGAGGAAGAGGAGAAAAGACCCGACGAAGAAGAGACAGTACAGAAAAAGTTAGACCAAATAATATGCATCTCTGAATAAACAGGTATTTATAATTATATTAGTGAAGCATACTAGTAAATTTTTAACTCCACCATGAATAAGTTCACAGAAATTTGATGCTCCTCAAATTTCTTCTAGCAGTATTCATGCTGTCCTCATGATTTGTTTCATGAGAGTTCCACAAGTCGTACTTCCATTTTTTGTTGTTTTTTTTTTACTTTCCATGTGAACCTGGCTGATTTATTAATTGTGAATATAAGCTTCTTCATATACAAATCAAAGATAATATTTACCTTATAGGGTTGCTTAGAAGATTAAAAGGAATACCATACATCTAGCAAAGAGAATTTCTCTGGGGTACATTTAACAATGTCAGTTTCTTTTGTCCTATTCAATTTTTTTCAGGGTATTCTGGGGGCACAAATGCTTTGGTTACATAAATTGCCTTTGCACCTCCCAAATCAAAGCCACAAGCATGCCCTTATCCCCCAGAGAGTGTACACTGCATACGTTAAGTGTGAATTTTCCCATCCCCTCCTCCCGCCTCCCACCTACTTGATACCCTATGAATGTTACTTCCTGTATATGCACCTTAGTGTTGATCAATTAGTACCAATTTAATGTTGAGCACATGTGATAGTTGTTTTTCCATTCTCGTGATACTTCACTTAGAAGAATGGGCTCCAGCTCCATCCAGGATAACATAATAGCTAGTTCATCATTTTTATGGCTAAGTAGTACTCTATGGTATACATATACCACATTTTATTAATCCACTCATATATTGATGGGCACTTGGGTTGTTTGCATGTCTTTGCAATTGTGCATTGTGCTGCTATAAACATTTGAGTGCAGATGTCGTTTTTATAGAATGTCTTTCTTCCTTGGAGTAGATACCAAGTAGTGGGATTGCTGGGTCAAATGGTAGTTCTACTTTTAGTTCTTTGAGGTATCTCCATACTACTTTCCATAGAGGTTGTACTAGTTTGCAGTCCCACCAGCTGTGTATGAGTTTTCCTATCTCTCCACATCCACACACACATTTGTTGTTTGGGGACTTTTTGATAAAGGCTGTTCTCATGGGAGTTAAGTGATAGCTCATTGTGGTTTTGATTTGCATTTCCCTGATTAGAGATGTCGAGCATTTTTTCATATGTTTGCTGGCCATTCGTCTATATTCTTTTGAAAAGTTTCTTTTCATATCCTTGGCCCAATTTTTAATGGAGTTGTTTGATTTTTTCTTGCCGATTTGCTTAAGTTCTATATAGATTCTAGTTATCAGCATTTTATTAGATATGCAGCATGCAAATATTTTCTCCCATTCTGTAAGTTGTCTATTTGCTCTAATGATAGTTTCCTTGGCTGTATAGTAGCTTTTTAATTTGATCATGTCCTATTTATTAATTTTTGTTGTTGCTGTGGTTGCTTTTGGGCTCTTCTTCATAACTTCTTTGCCTAGGCTGATAAGAATTTTCCCAACATTTTCTTCTATTAATAGAATTCTTATGATTTCATGCCTAAGGTTTAAGTCTGTTATCCATCATGAGCTGATTTTTGTGAGAGGTGAGAGGTGCAGATCCTGCTTTGGTCTTCTATATGTGGCTATCCAATTTTCCCAGCACAATTTATTGAATAGGGATTCTTTTCCCCAGTGTATGTTTTTGTCTGCTTTGTCAAAGATCAGAAGGCAACATGAGAATGATTTCATATCTGGGTTCTCTGTTCTGATCCATTGGTCTATGTCTCTGTTCTTGTGCCAATACCATGCTGTTTTGGTTATTATAGCCTTGTAGTATAGCCTGAAGTCTGGTAAATTGATGCCTCCAAATTTATTATTTTTGCTTAAGGTTGCTTTGGTTATACAGCATCTTCTCTGGTTCCATATGAAGTATAGAATTATTTTTTTTCTAGATCTGCAAAACATTATGTTGGTATTTTAATAGGAATTGCATTGAATCTGTAGATCATTTTGGGTAGTATAGACATTTTAATAATGTTGATTCTACCAGTCCATCAGCATGGCATGATTTTCCATCTGTTTGTATCATGTGCTCTTTCCTTCTTCAGTACTTCATAGTTCTCCCTATAGAGGTCTTTCACCTCTTTAGTTAAATATATTCCTGGGTATTTTATTTTCTTTGTTGTTATTGTTAATCGTGGAGTCTTTGATTTGGTTCTCAGTTTGACTGTTGTTGGCTATAAGAATGCTACTGATTTGTGTACATTGATTTTGTAACCTGAGACTTTGCTGAATTTATTTATCAATTCCAGTAGTCGCTTGGCAGAATCTTTGGGGTTTTCTAGATATGAGATCATATCATCAGCAAAGAGCAATAGTTTGATCTCTGCCCCCCTTTTGGATACTCTTGATTTCCTTCTCTTGTCTGATTGTTCTGGCTAGGACCTCCAGCACTATGTTGAGTAGAAGTGGTTATGGAGGGCAACCTTGTCTGGTGCCAGTTTTAAGTGGGAATGCTTTCAATTTTTCCCCATTCAGTATGATATTAGGGTATCATACTGGATTGTGAGTTTGTCATATCCTTTTGAGGTAGGTCCTGTCTATGCCTATTTTGTTAAGCATTCTTATTACAAAATGGTGCTGAATTTTGTTGAATGTTTTTCTGTGTCTATTGAGAGAATCATGTGGTCTTTGTTTTTGCTTCTATTTACACGGTGAATTATGTTTACAGATATGCATATGTTGAACCATACCTGCATCTCTGGGATGAAACCCACTTGGTTGTGATGGATTATTTTTTTGACTTCCTTTTGCTTCCTATAGTTTTATAGTTTAACTTCTGATTTATAATTCCAGTGCATTTTTTGTTTTCAAAAATAGGTGAGTATGCCTGTATTTTGTATACTTAATTTACATATTTTTTCTTATAGGAAATATAACTACTATGTGAACTGTTCCATTCTTTCCTTTTGAAAAAAAATTTTTTGAAGTATTGAAATTTATTCTAGAAAGCAAACAAAGATAAACATTTATTATTGCTCTTATTTTATTGCATTTGCACAAGGTAGGTAAATTTACAATATATATGATTCTGCTTTTTAATCTTAGTCACCACCTTCAAAATCTTTTTCACACATTAAGTTGCCTTCCCATCTCATCCTCAGAAGTTGGTTTTCCAATATCTTTAGTGCCTGTGTATGAGAAATGGCTTCCTTTTTTTAAATAACTAGTCATGTTATTTACCTTCCAACAACTCATATCTTATTATTCTCTTCTGAGGACTAACTAGCTTCATTAAAGTTTAAGCAAGAATATTTTTAAAATTCCATAAAGGTAACATTAATTAGTCAAAACAAGGTAAAGAAAATTAGTATTACTCTGTTAAACATTAGTATCTGACAAAATTGCTTAATAACTCTACATCAAAATTTTTGATTTACATAATCAAAATATGGCAGTGTTCCATGTGCTATTCATTTATATTTTTTCTCTCAAGCACGTTATCAAAATTAAATAAAATTGATATGCTTATACTCAATTTGCAGTCAATTTGAAAAGTGAAAAAATTTTTTTCAATTTTTTGAAATTGTCTTTAAAAATAAGTAACAGTTTTTATTTTTACCAATTAAGAAATCCTAAAGACCCAGATATAATAGTAAATTTTTAGATAATCTCTATTTTTTCTATTTTTAAAATTCAGTATGCAGATTATTTCTTTAGTGAAATTAATTTACCTAAGCCGCATTTTTCTTATATTTGAAAATTGATTGCTATTCAGAACTGGTTACAATTTTGCTGTGCAAGAAATAAGATAAAGCAATCATAAATTTAATATTAATGATAAAAATTTTATAGATATTATATCGATTTCTCAAAAATTAATTCAAATAATACTTGCCATGTAGATGAGTACCTTAATAATTTGCCATCTCTTTGCAGTTTGTTTCAAAGATTCACCTTTTGGTTCATACAATACAATGATCCCTATAAGATCTGACATATAAACTAAATTGGTGGTTGTTGAACTTTTTACCCTTTCTCACAGTGTCAGAGTAGTGTGAATTCTCACAGAGAAAGAAACATAATTGAGAGAGAAATTACCAGTTCACTTTAAATATCAAAACCTTGGACTTTAAGGAAGACGTAAGTGAAGCTAATGTTTTGAGATAAAAAGTGCTGGCTTAAATATACATATAACATTTGTATTACATTAACATGTGTCATATAGCATATAATATGTACATGTTTTATATTAATAATGTTATTCTACAATTCCATAGTAGAATGAAAAGAGCCCAGATAGGGATGCCAGAAAAACCCTACTCAAATCCTGCCATATTTCACACTTGAGCATATTTCTTAACATTTTTCAGTTTCACTTTTGATTTTTATAAAATCCAGGTGGAACTACCTAATTGACAGAGCTCTTTTAAGGATGGTCTGAGTTAATATATTGCAAATACATAATAGCTGACATCTCTGCACCAGGATTTTACATATATCAAGTCTCCAAAATCCTTTAAGGCAGATTGTATTATTATCCCCAATTTACAAATGAGAAAATAAAAAAGAGGTACTGAGAGAGAGGACACATAGCCTAAAGTCACAGAGCTTGTGTGACCAGGGAATCAAATCCAAGTTAGCTTACCTTGCCATCTACTTTCCCTTAATATGCATCAGCTCCCACAGAGCCAGTTACACAGGAGGTGCTCAAGAAATGCTAGGTCCCTTCATTGGTCTTTCCTAACATTAAATATCCTGGGAAAGTGAAATTTTTCAGACTTTAGCAAGATATCTCTGTGTTTGTTATGACCAGAGATACAAACAAGCAGTAGATAATATAAAACTTCATCACTTTCAGTGTTGAAAAATAGGAACACAAGTGTGGAAAACAGACAATTTGGAGGGAATTGTTGCCTTCATATCTACGCTTTATGACATACCTGGGACAAATGTTTATTAGGCAATAAAGTTGTCTGCCTAGTGTTATTACCCCTCCCCAAAAAAAAAACACAAGATGAGTAAAATCATTCACTCTTTTTTTTTTTTTTTTTTTGTGAGACAGAGTCTCACTTTGTTGCCCAGGCTAGAGTGAGTGCCATGGCGTCAGCCTCGCTCACAGCAACCTCAAACTCCTGGGCTCAAGCAATCCTACTGCCTCAGCCTCCCGAGTAGCTGAGACTACAGGCATGAACCACCATGCCCGGCTAATTTTTTGTATATATATTTTTAGTTGGTCAATTAGTTTATTTGTATTTTTAGTAGAGACGGGGTCTCGCTCAGGCTGGTTTCTAACTCCTGACCTTGAGCGATCCACCCGCCTCGGCCTCCCAGAGAGCTAGGATTACAGGCGTGAGCCACTGCGCCCGGCTCATTCACTCTTTATTCAATCATTTATTCAACAAATATTTTGACAAAGGCCTATTGTGTTCCAGGCACTGTTCTAGGTGCTAGTGATACAGGGAACTTACATTTTAGTAAGCAATAAATAAGTAAATAAATAAACACATAAACAAGTAATTATATAACAATGCTATATAGAGATCAGTGCTGTAGAGAAAAATATAGTAGGATAAGGAGTTAGAGACTGAAATGGGTAGGAAGGATAAAATGCTGTTTTAGATAAAATAGTCACAAAAGGTTTATCTGAAGAGGTGACATATAAAAAAGATTTGAAAGAAAGAAATTAGTAAGACAAGGAAATGTCTGGTGGAAGACTGATGAAAATAATGCAGAAATTGGTAAATCAGTGAACCAAGAGCTAATTCTTTGGGAAAGTTGAGTACACACCTCTGAAAAATATTACCAAGAAATGAAAAAGAAAGCATGCCCCTAAAAATACAACTATAAGAGACTATAACAGCAAACATCAGAGAAACTTTCAAAAACTAAATGAATATATGGTACAACATAGAGCATCAACTTTTGCTCTAGTAATATGATGAGGCGTGAACAAATCTCCAAAATGATAAATACTGAAATATTAGCTCAGCTTTCCTTTAAATCACCCCTTAGTAAAAAGCCATGTGATTCCTAGCACATCCTCACCCAACAATTTAACTGCCTTTCAAGCTGTGCTAAAGTTTTCTCTTACTTAATGGCCATTTTGCTCAAAGAAACACACATTTCATCACTTACAGAATTACTGTTGACAAGTAGAGAACAACAAAGCCAAAATGAGATAAAAGTGCTGGACTCAGACCCAGGCTTGCTTACTTCAAATTCTTATCTCAGCAAAATTTCAAGTTCCTTATGTCATGGCTATTAGAGGCCAGTGCGAAGAGCTGAAACCAAAATATATTGGATCTACTAAATAATTAACATGACTATGAATCAAAAACCCAGATGATATATAATTTTCTAAGAAAATAAATATTTTAAAAGTTAAATAAAAAAATAGAAAACTTGGGAAATAGGGATTTGAATTAGACTTTGTGGTCTGGGAATTTAGAATAAATGTTCAAAGAAACTCCACTTTAAAGAGAATACCAAGGAACTGCCAAATATCCACTCTGGGGCTTATTAAAAGAAATCAGAATGAGACCTGATCCCTTCACCCCTATTTACCCACATTCACCTTATTTAAAAAGAAAGCAATGCTAAAGAAAGTTAATGTACTACGGAATGGATCTGAGATGTGAGCATTCAGCCTACAGAGAAACATGTTTGCAGATTTCCCTCTCTATTTTTCCACTTCGGTCTAATTAAGGAAAGTCTCCAAGAGGACCAGTTATGGAGTGCCTAAAAGAAGAGGAGACTGGCATTCTCTTCTCTATTTGAAACATATGGACCTTGGTCCTGCCCAGTGCAGAGCAGACTGCGGCAAGAGCTCTTGGGAGAACCCGGCACATGTTACCTGTAGCTGACTTGAGCAGTTGGCAAGAGCAGGACAAGGATGGAGAGCAGCAGAGGAGTGCCTTCACTTGGACCTTTTCGAGCAGGTGTTGACTGTGAAGGTGTGCTGCATGAGGGCAGCCTGAGGACCCCGCTGTGACAGACTTCAGGTGCATAGCCAGGGTGGCAAAGAAGTTCCCACAGAGCTCCAAAGAATTAACACCAGTAGCCTGGGGTCCACAAAGACATCGGTGACAACAGTGAAGTTGTGAGACTTTCGCCACTCTCCTTTGGTCCCTCCGCATCCCATCCCAATCCTGCAGGAGCCAAGAACAGCAGATGGAGGGAGAGGAAGGGGGACAACCCAGGGTGGGGAGCAGTAAAATAACAGACTGTGCTGTGGCGCTCGCTGCCTGTCTCCAGCCACAGGCCATGCCTAGGATTGGGCTGTGGGGAGGATCAGAGGGGGAAGAACTTTGAAGTCGATATAGAATTAGAACAGCATAGTGAATGCCTGAAGATAGTAGCAGGAGTTACCGATAACACACCTGTTCTTGTATCTGAGAGTGACTAGAAAGCCATAGGATCCAAAAGAGATGTCCTCAAAGAGGAGGAATAGAGATGATCAGAACCAAATAGAAGGCCTGGTCCAAACCACTGTCGTCTTCTTCCTGGATTTTTGCAATCAGTTTTTTAATAGTCTCCCTTTTGCCATGGCCCTCCTTCAGTCAGAAATTTCTGAAGTAATGACTGACCCCAGGACTGGGGAAGAAATGTGCAAGATGAATTTGGAGCATTCTTGTCTAAAAAATGGGAAATTATCAAAAACTACTAGGATTGTATCAAAAGGATTTAAGAGCCAACTTCAAAAGGGTACAATAGCTCATAAATGGAATAAATGAAGATCAATATGGATTTGATTTTAACAGTTTGAAACATATCAAATATGTTAAAATCTTCAGTGCTTTAAAAAACAAAAGGAAAAGAAACCAGTTTTCACCATGGGAGGATCCTAAAGAAACAAACCATTATTCTGAAAACCAATAAATACAGGTAAAAAAAAAAAAAAAAAAAACCCAGAATTATAAGAATAAAACATCCACGTAAGTTTGTATAATGAAACTTAAGCTCAGAATCTCCCGAGTTTAGTGCAATCTCTAGCATGAAGTAGCAAATTAATAAATGCAATGATTTTGTAGTTATTTGCAAAAATAAAGGCAAAACAGTGACATCAGAAAGATGGCAGAATATAAAGCTGTTTACCTTTTATCCCCTGTGGACACACAGCTTTAACAACATTACATGGACCAATTCCCTTTATGAGAAATCCAGAAATCAATTGAGAGGCTCCTGAACCCCAGGCAAGAGGGAAATGAGTCTCATTGAAAACAGTAGGCAAAATTCAAGGTTCCCTGTCATTGTGACCTCTGCCCCCCAGCACAGTGCCACAGGATCAGGAGGAAACCCCCAGTTTCCAGTATTTTCCTTGAGGGAAGGGGTAAGGAAAGGTCTGGACCATGCATCCAAAGTGATGACTTATCTAAAGTTTGCCCAGGGGACTTATTTCTGCGTGGTTTCATGTGGATGCTTACAGGTGTTTCGGGAAAATCTCTTGGTTTTTATAGGAAAACCACTGCCCAAACTGAGATGGAGTTGAGACAACAAAGAATGACTCAGAAAAACCCAGCTGGGTGAGTTAGATGAGCTTACTAGAGGTTACTTCCAAGGGTACTTGCTCCTGGGCAGCACAGGAACTTCTTCCACAGGAGCTTTCTTGCTAGCAAAATCCACATCTGCCCCCCCCCCCACGGTGTTGCCTTAAATCCTCCCCATTGAGTGATGCAGAGCCCTTACATTGTATCATTATATGCTCGCATTGAAACAAATCAAGCATGTGTAGCATAATCATCACGGGCCTTCATTTAACCCATGTCTTGTTAATGACATAATTTTCTACTAGATGGGGATTTTAGTATTACAATTAGCTACAGGGCACTGTAGGACAGCTGAAACAGTTCTGAAACAATCAGGGCTAGTCTAAGCTGATCATCTCAAGGCAAGACAGTCCTGAGGCACCCCAGAGAGTGCTGGGCACTTTTCCTATGCCCAGTAGTTATCTTGGTATTTGCTTAATCTACTTTGTAGCAGTTTTACTGAGCACTCCAGGCTAGCACAGTGTTTCTGTTATGTGGTGAAGAACTTGCATTTTTCCCTCAACAGAGAAGGTGGCAGGGTGGGAGTCACTGATAACAAAGGCAACAGTGTAGACTTGCAAACACATATCTGCCATAGCCTCTCCCCCTGGCTCAGTGCTGAGTGACTGGGAAAAAAATCTCCAAATCCCAGCTTGGCCCTGGAGAGAGATGACTTGAACTGTTCATTCATCATCCCAACTGTTCTGGGGCTGCCCGAGGGGGTGGCTTTTTTCTCACCTATCTCGGAATGCTCATAGGACCTGGCCTATTCTAGATGCCTGGGGACTGCTGAGAACAACCACAAAATAAAGATCTTGGGGCTTGCTGCTGCCCCAGAAGGCCCACAATATCACAGAAAAACACCAGATGGAGCAAGAGATTACAAACTCCTGAAACAAAAAAATTAGCACTTCCCTCCAACAGGGATCTTACACACACAAGTCCAGATAAAATGCATACAGACAGAAGGTTTGAGAGGGCCCCAGAATCTCTCTGCTGGGCTGACCACTGAGGGGCTTCTCCCATACAAAGCCAGTATGTGAAGATGGAAGGAGTGGCTGTTTTTTCTAATGTGTGGATACCAACATGAAAAGTCAGGGAAAATAAAGAAATAGGAAAATATGGACAAAACAAAGGAACAAGATAAATCTTCAAAAACCCTAATAAAACAGAGATATATGATTTATCTGACAGAGAATTCAAAATAATTATCATAAATATGTTCAGTGTGTTTAAGAGAAAAACAGATAAAGTGAAAATTTCAAAAAAGAGATAGGAAGTATTTTTAAAGTACCAGAAATCTCAGAGCAAAAGAATGCAATAACTGCACTGAAAAACTTAACTGGAGGGGTTCATCAACAGACGAGATCAAGAAGAAAGAATCAACAAACTCAAAAACAGATTCAAAAGGCAACCTATGCAGTGGGAGAAAATATTTGCCAATCATATATGTGATAAGTGGTTTTCTATATATAAGATAATGTCATCTGCAAACAGAGATGATTTTCCTTCTCCCATTCTGATTTGGATCCCTTTTATTTACCTTTTTCTTATCTAATTGCCCTGGCTGAGACTTCCAGTACTATGAAATGAAGTTGCAAAAATGCATGTCATTGACTTGTTCATGATCTTAGAGGAAAACCTTTCAATTTTTCACTGATGAGTAACTGTGGTCCTTTCACTTTGCCCCTTATTATGTTGAAGTAATTTCCTTATATTTCTAGTTTGTTGAGGTTTATTTTTTGATCATGAATCAGTATTTGATTTTCATCACTTTTTCTGCATCTACTTGTCCGGAGCCGTAGCTCCTGATGGCTGTCACATAGCCAGTCTGAGATGGATGCCTGGTCATGATTGGGAGACAGAAAGTGCATACTTTCTGTTCCTCCGACATGACGTAGCCCCCAGACCCTTCTTTACTGCCTTCCTTATATGGTCATCCTTTGCCTCTTGCCCCCAGACCCTTTACTGCCTTCCTTATAAGGTCACCCTTTGCCTCTTGCCCCCAGACCCTTTACTGCCTTCCTTATAAGGTCACCCTTTGCCTCTCAGAGAAACCCGCCCAGCTACCTCCGCCTTCTTCTGGTATATAAGTCTGCACTCTGTTCCTAATAAACGAGACTTGATCAGACTCTTGTATTGTCTCCATTTCTTGTGTCTTATGCCTTTCCCAGGTCCCACTCCCTCCTCCGAGGACCCCGCTAATAACTGGTCCTGCCGGTCGGGACACTACTGAGATGATCATGTGATTTCTATCCTTCAATCTGTTAATGTAGTATATACCACATTGATTTTTATATGTTGAACTATCCTTGAGTCCCAGGAATGAATCCCATTTACCTGGTGTATGATCTTTTAAATGTGTTGCTAAGATGAGTTTGCTAGTCTTTTGTTGATGATTTTTTTCAACTGTTCATCAGGGATAGTGGTCTATAGTTTTTTTATGGTATCTTTGTATGGCTCTGGTATCAGGGTAATGCTGGCCTCATAAGAAGAGTTTGGAAGTGTTCCCTTCTCTTCAACTTTTTGGAATAGTTTAAGAAGGACTGACATTCATTCTTCCTAAAATGTTTGGTAGAATTCACCAGTGAAGCCATCTGGTCCTGGGCTTTTATCTGTGGGGAGTTTTTCATTAACTATTCAAGCACTTGCCAGTTACAGGTTTGTTCAGATTTTCTTTCTTCATAATTCAATCACAGTAGGTTATAAGATTCTAAGAATTTATCCATTTATCTAGGTTATCCAAACTATTGTCATATAATTATTCATAGCACTCTCTTATAATTCTTTTTATATCTGTGGCATCAGTAGTGATATATCCTATTTCATTTTTTATTTTATTTTCTTGGGTCTTCTCTCTTTTTTTCTTAATAGCCTAGCTAAAATTTTGTCAATTTTAATCTTTTTGAAAAAACAATTCTTAGTTTCATTGAGTTTTTTAATTTTCAATTTCATTTATTTTTGCTCTAATCTTTACTGTTTCCTTGTTTCTGCCCACTTTGGGTTTAGTTTCTTTTCTAGATTTTTGAGGTATAAAATTAGGCTGTGTATTTGAGACTTTTGTTCTCTTTTAGTGTAGGCACTTATTACTATAAACTTTACTCTTAGTACTGCTTTTGCTGCATCCCATGTTTTGTTATGCTGTGTTTTCACTTTTGTCTCAAAATATTTCTCATTTCTCTTTTCAGTACTTCTTTGAATCATTGGTTTTCAAGAGTGTCATTTCATTTCACATATTTTTAATTTTCCAGTTTTTTCTGCTATTAATTTCTAGCTTCATTCCATTGTGGTAAGAAAAGACATTTGACATGACTTAAATCCTCTTAAATTTGTTATGATTTGTTTTTTTACCTAATGTGATCTATCCTGGGGAATATTCCATGTACTCTTGAAAATAATATGTATTCTGCTGTTATTCAATTGAATGTTTGGTATCTGTTAGGTCCATTAGGCCTCTATTGTTGTTGATGTCCTCTGCTTCCTGATTAATCTTCTCTCTGAATTCTATCCATTATTGAAAATGGAAACATTTCCTACTATTATTGTGTTGCAATCTATTTTTCTTTTCAGTTCTGGCAATGTTTGCTTCATATATTTGGTTTCTCTGATGTTGAGTACATATACATTTATAATTGTTATAAATTCTTGGTTATTTGACCCTTTTATCATCATATAATGTCCATCTTTGTCATTTCACAGTTTTTAACTTAGTTTATTTTGTCTGATATAAGTATGGCCACCCCTGCTCTCCATTAGTTACTATTTCTTTGGAATATTTTTCCACCTTGTCAATTTCAGTTTCTATGTGTTCTTAAGTCTAAATTAAGTTTCTTATAGACAGTATATAGGCGAATCTTGTTTGTTTTTAATTCATTCAGCCACTCTGTCTTTTGATTGAGAGTTAATCTATTTACACTTAAAGTAATTACTGATAGAGTAGTATTATACTTTTACCATTTTGTCTAGGGTTTACTGTATGTCTTATAGTTTTTTTGTCTATCTTTTCTTCTCTTGCTATCTTTCTTTGTGTTCATTTATTTTTATAGTAATATGCTTTGATTTATTCTCATTTTATTTCATGTATCTTCAATAGGTATTTTATGTTTACCACCAGACTTATATAAAACATCTTATAGTTATAACAATCTATTTTTTGCTGGTAAAAAGTTAACTTCAATTGCATACAAAACTATACCTTTTACTCCTCCTACATATACTTTATGTTTTGCATCTTTGTATGTTGTGCATCCATTAACATTATAAATCCATTATAATTTTATAAATATAGCTTTCTAAGTAATTTTGCCTTTTAACTTATACATCATAATTAAAAGTTATTAACTCACCATCATTGCAGTATTATAGTATTCTGTGTTTGACTATGTATTTACTTTTACCAGTGAGTTTTATACTTTCATATGTTTTTGTGATGCTATCTGGTGTCTTTTTGTTTCAACTCCAAGGATTCCTTTTATCTTTTCTTATGCAGCATATCTACCAGTGATAAACCTCTCTCAACTTTTATTTGCTTGGGAATGTCTTTATTTCTCCTTCATTTTTGAAGGATCATTTTGTGGAGGTATAGCATTCTTGGTTGCCAGGTTTTTTTCCCTTTCAGCATTTTGAATATATTTTCCCAATCCCTACTGGCCTGCCTGGTGTCAGCTGAGACTCTTCTTGTGATCTTATGGCTCCCTTGGAAATTATGATCGCTTTTCTCTTGCTGCTTTCAGAATTCTCTTTTTGTCTTAGTCTTTTGACAATTCGATTATGTGTTTCAATATGGACTTCTTTAGGTTCATCCTAGTTGAAATGTATTGGGCTTAAGAGTCTCAATATCCATTTGCTTCCCCAGCCTTACAAAGTTGTTAGTCATTATTTCTTCAAATAAATTTTCTTCTCTTTCACTTTCTTCTCCTTCTGTAACTTCAATTATGCATATATTGGTCTATTTGATGGGTGTCTCATAAGTATCTTAGGCCTTCTTGGTTCTCTTTCATTCCTTTTTCTTTTTGCTCTACTGACTGGATACTTTCAAGTAGTCTGTCTTCAAGGTAGTTAATTCTTTCTTCTGCCTGATCAGATTTACTGTTGATCCCCCTCTAGCTTATTTTTTAGTGCAATTATTATATTCTTTTACACTAAGATTGATTTTTCTTTGATTACTTTTTTGTATTTTCCATCTCTGTATTAATATTCTCATTTTGTTCATGCATCATTTTCCTGGACTCACTGAGCATCTTTAACATGGTATTTTAAACTCTTTGTCAGGTAATACATATGCCTCCATTTCTTTATGGTCACTTTCTGGAGATTTATTTTGTTCATTTGATTAGGGCTTGTTTTCATTTTCTTTATGTGTTTTGCAAATTTGTGCTGGGATCAGTGCATTGTAAAAAACAGCTACTCTTCCCAGGTTTTATGGATTGATTTTGTACAGAGAAAGACCTTCACTAGTCACCCTGGCTAGAGATTTTGGGAGCCTCTCAAACCTTTTCTGTGTATGCAACCTCTATGGACTTATGTAAATTCCCAGTTGAAGAGATGTTGGTTTCTTTTTTCAAGAATTTATCATCTTTTGCTCTTTCTGCTGTTTGTGTATGGTTCTGCAGGTTCTCTGACCTGCTGCAAGTTTCCCAGTTCTCTTTTTCCCTCACCAGCCCACAGACTTCTAGAGCATTCCAGGTCCCATCAGTAGTCTCGGATAAGTGAGACAGAAACTAGTACCTTGGAAAGTCTCCTGAAAAGTCGGAATATTGAAAGAACTCTCCAACTCTTTTCCTCCTCATGGAGAAGCCAGGCCTTGGCATTTTCTCCAGATCATTTCACAGTAAGTGGAGGGAAGAAATATGGCAAATGAATATATAGTAGACCAATCTATTGCTTTTGTTCTCAGAAATAGTCTGGTACCCTTTCTTGTCAGCACTTAGATTCAGGCAAGACAGAAACCAGTCCTTTAAAAAACCTCCCTAAAATTTCTGAACAATGGTCATATGTTTTAGTCTTCTTTTTCTCTCCCCAGAAAGAAACCAGGAACTGGAAGTTTTCTCCCAACTGTTCTACACTGAGCCAGAGGAGGGACTCTGGCAAATAAGTGCCACAAATTTTCCTACTGGATTTGATGCAACTGGTTTTGCAGTCACCTGGAGTGCAGGAGGAGCTTAATTGGTTTCCACATTTCTCACAAATTGGTTTGTGTATTGTTGAGTCAGTGCTTCTTTGATAGAAGGAGGGTCTGAAATTTCCTAATCTGCCATTTTGGTGATGTCACTAAGAAACTTCCTTTTAATTACATAAAAAGGTTTACATTTCTGAAAGCCTTTGGAAAAGTATTCTTAAGCTGTTTCAATTAGAATTCTACTAAATAAGAAAAGAAGGAATAAAATTAATAAGGCTGCTTAAATTTCTGTAACTTATAAAGAAAGTGAGGATCACAATACAATCAAAATGTTTTGCAGGAGCTCAAAGGCCATTATGACTCTTTCTCCATCTTTTGCTGCTCCACATTAGTATAAGTCAGCTCCAGTCTTCTGTATATCCCTGCAGCCAGTCTTTCTCTGCTTTTCTAATCTATACAGCAGAGTACATAACCAACAATAACCCTAGAGTTCAAAATTCAAAAGACCAGGAGAAGATCAAAACTTAATAGATTAATTTCAAATTCCTAGAGAGGCTTTGAGTAGGCTAATTCTGTTATACAAACATGGCTGTTCTCACTGTAACCATGTAGATTAACTTAGGTGGGGAGGGGGCGGTCATGAGTGCTTCAAGACAAATTAGTGGGGCAAGCAATCCCACAAGTTTTCACTAAAAAAGATAGTCTGAAATGTTCCAAGCATGAAAATATGCAACATGATTTGACAATTTCTGTTAGATTTTGTTGTTAAATAAATGTGTTTGTTTTTGTTGAAAAAGAAAAAAAGGTAATAGAACCTACAGCAAATGTTTAGACTAACAATTCATTTTATTTGCTGGTGTACCTTATAAAATAATTAGTCCAGAAAGAGGAAATCAAGCCAGTAGATACATTCTGACTGGGACTCTCATCAAACACAGAACAAGAAAAAGACGTGACTATTATTGTAAGAAATAAAAAAAACTGAAATGCTCAGCTCATGAAAATCAGCAATAAAGAAAAGAAAATGAGTACTTGGATATTCTCAGCTGAAGAAACAAATACTCAAACAAAATGGGGCATAATGTTGTCTGATACGGTGTCTCTTTGTTTCCATTTAGAGAATTGGGTGCAGAATGGATCACCAGAATACAAAAAGCCAGTAACCTAATAAAGTGAATATATTTTACATTCCAAGCACAAAAGTACTGAAAACACTTTATAAATTGGGCTGAAAAAAGCTTAATATTTCTTAACGAGGTGATATTTCTTATAATGAATGAACAAATAAGATTTTACACTGGCGTGGCATTTATGAATGATAAAGCATTCAAAATTCATTAACAATCAGCAAAATAAATTTTGCAGCCAGCAATATTACTCCCTGTAAAATATAACTATAGTGAATGGATTAATTTGGAAGACCAAGACGGAAAGAAATATCCTATAACTATCCATAGTAGCTAGAGGTTGTTATGGTGAACCAATATCATTTCTTTAAGAATCTAATCAGAACAGACTTCCCAGAAATAGCATTCAGCAGTGAGATTCGAATAGTTATGTATGACATTCATTTATAAAATGAATGACTTTATTCCCTTACTCTTAATATCATATTACTCGCCTATAGTAAAAACAACCAGATTCAAATTTATTTATTGGGCTTCTTCAGATTCTAAGTCCTTTGCTACTTCAAGGAGTAGGAATTACTATTACTAGTTTTAATTTTTCTCATAATTCCTGATAGGTTAATATGCATACAGGAATGTTAAATATTCTCACTATAATAGACATGTACTTAAGCCATTATTTTATACCATATTTATACTGATTATCCTATATGGGATATTTACTAGAACCCAGAAATTTCTATGCCATTCACTCTATGAAATCCCTCACTGCACTTAAAAAGATTAACACTATTTCAAAACCTTGGGCAGCAGAACTGCTGCATTTTTATTGTTAAAATACTTAAGACAAATGTCTGTTGTTGTGAGGATAAGGTATCTTAACAACCAATATATTAATTAGTGTTCAGATATTCTTGCAATGTCATTGAAGTTCAACGTACCACAAGCAGATATTTGGGTACATATTATTTTCCAGCTCAATTTTTAAGAACTCTGTTCTAACTAGCATTTCTTCTCATTGCAAGGTTTCTTTATTTGAGGCTCTTTGAAATAATATTGACTTTAATATTAATAACTTGAAATCACAGAGTCCTTATCTCTGCCAACCTGATGTGAAGAAAAAATGTTTGTTCCCTTTAATTATATTTCACCTATGAGTGTTTACATCAAGGTAATGTACTTTTCATTGTTTTAATTATGGTTTTAAATGTAACTCACTATTGCAATACCACTCAGTTGTGTGAGATTTTGTTATTATTTTGTCATCTTCAATGATTTTACTTTTGTTCTGGACTAAGAGATATTGCAAATATAAAGTTGGCACAAACAATGTATTTCTTGATGATCATTGCTAGTATGTGTTTTCTACTTAGAAAATATTCTAATTAAGGTCAAATAAAATCAAAAGTTTCTGTCTACAAACTGTTAAGTACAATCATCATGAAATCAAATCTTATTTGATAATTTAAGTATATTGTGCTCATCTCTGGGTACTTTGATTGAAAACATACAGGTAAAGATGGAACATTTACATACCATTGAGCCTATTGAAAAAAAACTACTGCCCGTAATAAAAACACGAGAACTAATTTCTCTCTTTTTATTTATAACACGACAAGGCAATACCTAGACTACACATATATCGATGTACACATGTTAAATAGTAATTAGAATGTTTCTTACTACTAATCTCCACCAATCCAAGAATATAAATGGCATTGGATTTCCCAACGGCAACACTGGATGTTAGAAAATATGATCCAATGTCTTCACAGTTCACACAAAAAATCAGTGTATCAAAAATTTAACATTTCAGGCACAACTTCTGAGAAAGTGACTAAAAGGTATGCTACACTAAAATGAAGTAATAAAGGAAGAAAGACGACATGAAATCCAGGAAATAGTGGGTTCAACAGAAAAAGTAGTGAAGGAAATTTGTATGAACTTGTCAAAAAGAAATCTCAAGCTGAGAACCACACAGGAAGCCTACACTGAAATCATGCAACAGAAACATGGAAGATTCCAGAAAGAATGCTTTTATTAAAAAATAAATAAAAGGGGTTGATACAGTTACTAGCAGATTATCTGAGAAATTTAAGATCATCAAAAATTATATTCGGAGATACTTTACAGAGCTGTTAGAGGTTATAGAAAGACAGCTTTTGATTTAAAGAAAACAAGGTAATTTGGGCGGAGGGAAGGCAATTAGCAAGTCCAGAGGGAATAAGTCTAACCAGAAACTGTAATTATGCTAAGATGCTTGAGCTCAGCAGTGAAAAAGAAAATACATGCATACACATGAACATACACACATGCACACATTCATAATAATGAAAATACTAGAAATGGATTTAACCAAAATGGTGACATTTACTATATTAGAGAGCAGGAAAAAGACAAAAAAAAAATCTCATCTACTATGACAAGAAGTCAATAGACACTGTCTAAAAAGTTAAAAATCATGAGAACTGTTTGCACATATTTAAAAATAAACAGTGAGTTCCAAAAAGAAAATAAAAAATGTTAGAAAATGTGAAGCATTAATAATTATCCCTGAGAATGAGAAGTTGGAAAATGAAGGAGGACATAGGCAAAAGACACAAGGAAGTTTTGGAAGTTTCTGAGAAGATAAGTAAGGTGACCATATATTCCAGTTTGTCTAGGATGGTATGGTTTATTTTTTAAATCAAATAACAATGCTTCTATATTAATTTAGCTTATTTTCTATTCCACATTTTATTAGAGTTGTATGAAAAGTGAAGTGATAGCTAATATGTTTTCTCCATTAGCAAAAGCACAACATCACACAGGTTTCATTATGCCAGTTTCATATCTGCGTCATCAGATCCTTCAAGTGGAAAATGAGTTAATACTAATAATCATTTATTTTTTTCGTGAAACTTATGGAATCAAAATTTGGAAACTCATTCTAGTGAACTAAAACAGTTGACATTATTGTGAATGTCATTGAAAAAAAAGTTTGTTTTCCAGTAATAATACATATACAAATTTTGATGGAAACTGTCATCATAATCAAAATAATGTTCCTATTAAATTAAAAATCTATGACATAGAAATATACTCAGAATTGATTGTGGTACACACATAATTCATAATTGTATTCAAATATGTCATAATTTTCTACCAGTTAAAAAAAAGAGTGGAAGGTTTAAGAATTTATGAATATTTTATACAACTGACTGCAAAATTTTGTAATAAAACTAATGTGAAAATAAAACAACAGCAAAAAAACAAAAAAAAGAGCTTCCACATGGTAAAATGCATTGTCTCTTTGCTATGTCTTATAAAATAATTAATCCTTTGAAGAACAACTTTGTAAAATCACATTTTAGGGCCCCTAATAACTTTGGTAAAGATATTGAACTCGTAAAACATTGAATTGGATTTTTTCTGAAAACTGTAAAAGATTTGACTTCATCTTTAAATTTGAAGTTTAAAAGAAAAAGAGCAGAAGCATAAACTCAAGGGCAATGAAGCAAAGAAGGCAAAAAGAGGTAAGATTAAGAATTCACAGGAATTCACAGAAATCAGGGCTATAAAACTTGGAGTTCAGGACATGTTGAGCCAGATCTCTAACGGGTATGAGGCACCAGATAACATCAATATTATGAGATTTTGTGAGACATATGTATTATTCATTATTACCCAGTCTGGACCCCAAATGCCCCATTTAATGGTTTGATTCAGGTCCAAACTTGCTGTCTCCAACCTTACAGTGGACATCCATATTCCAGAGGTTAGCATCCTATTTTCTGATAGGGAGCTGGGGCCCCGAGGTCAAGCTTGGATTGAAACAAAGAGTAACAAGATGAATGGAAGAAAGGAGAAAGTTCTCACCGACTCCATGCCCCTTCAAACACCTTTTCAAAACAGGTGCCTCTGAAATCTATCCACCACTTTATTGAATGTTCATTGTTTTCTTAAAGGAGTAATGAATCAAAAATCCAAAAATTTCACTCAGTTTTAAATAAAGTTTATTCAGCAATTATCCTGCAACCATGAGGAAGAAGCCAACCAACTAATGTTGGTGAAGTGAAAACACAGGAAAGGCCAAAGTATGATGTTTGATATTGTGCCTGAGTAATCGAACTTACGTGGACAACTGCTCCGGATTTCTTCTATATGATAAAAATAAACCAATATTTTAAGCAACTCCTGACCAGGTTTTTTGTTTCTTGCAATCAAATAAAATCCTGAATAATACACATATAGAAGATGAAAGGTTAGATAGTGAAACAAATACTTCTTAAATTTAGAAAATCTTCTTGGAGAAAAAACAACTATGTGCGAATGCTGTAAATTAGAACCCCGTAAGCAGACAACTGTGCTCCATGTCATGATCAAAATGCCAAGATGAATAAAAAACAAAGGGAATACTAAATAAAGTTAATGCAGGTCTCATTTAGTGAAATGCCGTTTTCACAAAGAGTACTTGACCTTCATAAGCCACTATCTGCAAAGTTTTTAAGAGTTTGTAAACCACTCAGACAAATTCCCTTTCAGAAGAGACAGTCCTTATATTAGGAAGATCTCATTCATGAAAGAGAATAGAAAGTACACTTCAGTACAATCTCCAACAGTGAAAAAGCCACCAGGTTTATCTCTGCATGGGCTAAAGATTATCGCAGCAATGTTTTAAATAGCAAGAAGAAAATGATACAAAACCCTCACATTAAATATCTGACAGTGAAATCCCATACAGTTTTAAAAAATGAAAATGCTTTTACAGGTCCTAAAGATTTCTCACCCACCTGAGACTTGTTCAAATTCCTCCTACATTAAAAAAAAAATCTAAAGAAGCTCTCCAATCAGGATGCAAAAAAAAAAAAAAATGTGCTATGCAATAAATAAACAAATTTTTAGAGAATGTATCAGCCAAAACCTTTAGCAAAGCACTATTAATCAGTACCACCACACACTACCCTGAGAGACAGACATTTACCCTCAACTGGCTTCAGTGTACCCAACTATAAAAAGGGAAAAAGCATTTGAACTAGATAATACCTAAGACTCGATACAACATTAAAATTCTTAAATAATGCATTTTCTTATTACATTGTAATCTATATTTGTTAGAGAAAAATTATAAACACAGATTGGCAGAGACAGCATAACATGATTTTTGCCAAAATCCAGGCTACCTTATCTGACAGTTTCTTTTCAAAACAATGAGACAGAGATTTCAGGATAGTAAGAGACAGAGCCCAATCTGAGATTTATTCATCTATTTTGTACGCAAAGATCATGCTAAGGATGGGTCAGATATTACCTAAATTGCTTCTCAACCATCTGCTGGTGAAATTTTCTCTTTCAAATATGCAAATCACTGGGATCCTTTCCAGGATAAATATTTGGGCAAAAACGGGGTTTCTTATAGCCCAGCTTTGTGGGTACAATCTGGAAATTTCTTCAAAGTAGGATAATATTCCCATCCAATCATAACTTCTTTTCTTTGGCTCCCTTGAAGCACTGAGCAGCAGTTTTTTTGTTCCTTAATAAAAATCAGTAAAAGAACTGTTAATATAAAACTTAGTTCCAGAAGAAAGGGCTCTAATACAGATCTTTTAAACACTGTGTGTTCTCTTAAACTATTGTGATACTGATCTTAGGAAAGCTAATGTCAATTCATTGGTCCCATTTTTTTTCCAGAACATTTGTCAAACGTCTAGAGTCAAAAATCTCCCCAGTCTGTAACCAGGATAGTACAAGAAACTTTTGAGACAGTTGTATTGCAACTAGCATTTTGTCACTTCACATATCATAAGCATCTTTCCATGTCATTAAATGCATTCCTACATCATTATTTTTCTTAAGGAGAATTAACTTTCTCATTGTTTCTAATTATAAACATAATATCTCCACCACTGTTTCATCTTGGGCAATTTACTTAACATCAAAGCTTCAATTTCATCATCAGTAAAATAAGAATAATATAATTCCTATCTTTTGTTGGAAAAATCAAAAGAGAAAATTAATATGTGTCATTTTCACACTGCTGGATACATAGTATTATAATTTAAGTATCAGCTTTTTAAAAATTCAAACAGTAGGGAAAATTATAAAAAGAAAAGTAAAAATATATAATTCTACCACCCATGTCGAACTCCTTTTGACATTTTCTTTCAATCTTTTTAGACCTTTCTCTCGGCATATGTGTAAGTGCTCACAGACACAAACTCATGCATTATTTTGATTTTTTTCACCATTGCATCCCTAAATGTCTAGCAAAGTATTAAATAAATATTTGTGGAATATTAAAAGCATTTATCAATTAGTGAAAATGTGACCTCATGGAAAATCTCTATTGTATTCAGCCCCAGCCAATGGAGTATTTATTTCTTATGATGTTTGACACATGAAAAAGTCAGTATAAAAAATAATCTGAGTATTTTTTCACAGTGCATTGGAACATGACTTAATTTATAATTTGAAAAATGTATGTGTGGGCTTATATCAGTGAAAATGATTTGCCTGCAAGCAACAGAAAATATAATTCAAATTAAATTTAACGATGAAGACATATCTTCACACAACTAGAAATCTGGGGACAAGATGTTCATCAAAGTTGTCTTGATCCAGTATTTTAGCTCAATTTCTTTTGGTCTTGACCTCTTCCAGCTGTTTTATTTATCTCCACACTACCGTGTTTCCCCAAAATTAAGACAGGGTCATATATTTATTTTTCCTCAAGAAGACATCCTAGGGCTTATTTTCAGGGAATGTGTTATTTTCCCCTCAAAGCCTCAGCTTGCAGTATGCACAGGATGGCCTCGACCTGACAGGAGGAGCCGACCTTGTTGGTGGGGCTGCCCGCACCTTTCTGGTCACCTCTGGGATAGTAGCTGTCATGATGGGGCAAATGAGAAGGGCCACTCGCCTTCTTTAATGCTCCGGGCTTAGAAATCCTGCTAGGGCTTATTTTATTGGTAGGTCTTATTTTCAAGGAAACACGGTAGTAACAAGATACAGAAGTTCCTCGTATCACATTCACACATGAGAATGGCACAAGGAAAAGTAATGATTTACTTTTAGAAATTGTCTGGAAGTTCAGCCATAAAGGGTTGTAGGTATCAGATTACCCTCCTGCAGAAATCCCCATAAAGCAGGACAAATATAAGAGGTGGATGTTTTTTAGCATTAGAAAAAAGAAAGTATGGGAATATAATATTTGAGAGAAGATAAATACATAACACAAGCTCGCCTTCTTTCCTGGCTTTTGTCCTACACACACTTACAAACCATCTCTGAGAGAGGTGTAGCCTTTATCAGTCTCACTGGGTGTATAATATAAATATTTGAGTTTGGGATTGCTGAGATAGTAAGGATTGGCCAGGGAGGAAGAAGCTATGCAAAGAAGGAAGCACATAAATCTATTAGGACTTATCTTGAGTCTTTAGCCGGACACTTTTTGTGTATGCACAGGATGAAATTCTGCAAGGCCTGACAGGGATCAACTACTAGAAGTCTGTAAGCTGAATGAAGATTCCAGAGATCACATGATACTGGGATTCTGACCACCCATAAACCTCGTACAACTTTCTAAGCATTCAATATCTTTTTAACCATTTCCGTGTGTGACCCCAGAAAGGTCCCAACATAGAATGAGCATGCCTTAGC
Organism: Mirza zaza; assembly: GCA_008750895.1. Taxonomy (NCBI): domain Eukaryota; kingdom Metazoa; phylum Chordata; class Mammalia; order Primates; family Cheirogaleidae; genus Mirza; species Mirza zaza. The sequence goes on from VSMD01015677.1 coordinate 111,776, forward strand.
CATAATATAGAGACTCCCGTAGACCTATGTAAACAAACCTGAAAACAGTGCCTCAAAAGAACTAAATGGAGTCATCAATTAGTTTCCTACCAAAACAAAAATCAACACTCTGTAAGGAAAAACAACGTGACCTTTACAATGTCCTGCATACAATAAAAATTACTAGATGTACAAGGATGAGAGAAAATTTGACTCATAACCAGTAAGAAAAAAACAATCAATAGAAATAGTTCTAGATATGATAAATGTGTTAAACTAATAAGAAAAAAATTTTAAATATTTACGATAATTCTACTACATCATAAGAACACTTGAGGGCTTGCCACTTTGTCTATTTTAGAGTGGAAAAGAGGTCCATCTCTCTATTTACTAAAAATAAAAGCAAGTGTTATAATTTGATGTATTCACTGTCAATTGCCCCAATATAAAAGGGAAGGCACTTCTCTTTGGAAAGAAAGAAAGAGGAACCAGATCATATCCATGAAGCCTGACTATGGTTGAACCTCATTTTGCCTGCATATGCTGATGTTGGAAGTTAGAAGGTAGACAGGTGTTGGTGGACATTATCATTTGAAACACAGCTTGAGGGAGTGTGATGAAATAGTGATTTAGTTGATTTTAAAGCTTATTTCCTGAATCAAGCAGAATTCATTCAGAAAAGAAAAACTGATTCTATTGCATTTCAAGCAATACGATGTAAATTAAATTATTACAAAACCAGTGGAAGGACTGGTGGAGTGAAGAAAAGCCAGCACTAACTCACAGGTTCACCAGTGGCATTCAGAAACTTATAAAGTTACAAGCATCACAGGACATAGCTAGCAATGAACACAGCTGCTTTTGCACCATGCTGGGTGATTTTCAAGTAAACACCTACAGGCCTCTGAAAAATCTCAAATTGCTCCTCATGCATCTGCCACTGCTGCTGAAGTAGCAAAAAAATAGAAGCTTCGCTTCAGTCTTTCAAATCAAATGTAGGTACCCTCTTATTGACAGAATCTAATCCAGAATCTGGCTGGCCAGGATTGTAAGAATTTAGTTTCTAGGCATTCATAATATAGGGAAGATTCTAGAAGAAAGAGAATGCTTCTGAGTTGCCAGTAGGCCATCAGAAATATTTTTCATTACTCCTGTTTTATCAACTCTTATAATAATACCTTACACTTGCAAAGTATTTTCACCCACATTTTCTTACTTTACCTTCTCAATACCGTTATGTGCTGATATGGTTAATACTATGACCCTTATTAAGAACTGACACTCGCAGTGGTAATAATTTTCCTTTTGTTTATTCTTTTCTACAATATGTTAATTGGCCCTGCAGGTGCATTTTAATCAAGAGAATATTTTGACTGTAAGATAGAAATTTAAATTTCACACCAAATGGTGTCCCATAGTGATGGTCACCAAGAATGGTCCCCAATTGAACTTACAGGTTTATTTCTTTAAATTGTCTTTTATTTATAATATTTTTAAATGTGATAATTATTAATATTTCTAACTCTAACTATACTAATGAAGAATAATTATGTATACTACTCTTACATATGTGGAAAGAATTTACAAGTTATACAATTGGACTTTCACTACCTACCAGTAATCATCATTTGCATGATCGATTTGGGCAGCATACAGAAATTTCTGGAACATTTAATTGACAAACCAAAACACATAAAGTAGTAATGGTAAATGTCACAATTATTACTTTAATGAAATTCACACACACAAAAAATAGTCATTGTATATTTGGGGGCATTGATAAAACAAAGAAAAAAATCAATGCAACCTACAAATCACAAACCATGGAGAATCATGGTGATCTACAAAATCTGTATATTCTGTCACTAGCAACTCTGACAAAATAAATTTAAATTTAATCTTTTAATAATTTCACTAATTTCTACTTATCAATATATCAATACATTTGAACCACACCTTTTCTAAACTTTCTAGCACAAAATATTAATACATAGATATTTCTATGTGGTTATAGTATCAATGCCTGGATATTAAACAAGATTTTGATCTTAATAAAATAGGTAGCAGTAAAGACAATACCACTGGGCAGGGCGCAGTGGCTCACGCCTGTAATCCTAGCACTCTGGGAGGCCGAGGCGGGAGGATTGCTCGAGGTCAGGAGTTTGAAACCAGCCTGAGCAAGAGTGAGACCCCATCTCTACTATAAATAGAGAGAAATTAATTGGCCAACTAATATATATAGAAAAAAAATTAGCTGGGCATGGTGGCTCATGCCTATAGTCCCAGCTACTTGGGAGGCTGACGCAGTAGGATTGCTTGAGCCCAGGAGATTGAAGTTGCTGTGAGCTGGGCTGATGCCACGGCACTCAGTCTAGCCTGGGCAATAAAGTGAGACTCTGTCTCAAAAAAAAAAAAAAAAAAAGACAATACCACTGATAGATAATTTCTAGGAACAAGTTATCACTAATCAGACAATGTAGAAATAAAAGATGTCATTAAAAAAATTAACATTAAAAAGGGAAAGAATTGAATCCTATTATTTCATTGGGAGAAAACCTTTTCTGTGATCTAAAGTCACAAATAAAACTGGCTTTAATCACATTTACCTCTCTCTTCCCTTTCTTGCTTCACATTATTGTGCCCTCTTCTTTCTTCCTCTACCCCTCTTCTTCCTGTTCCCTCCTTCATTGTTTTCTTTTGTTTTTATTATTTATTTATTAATATTTTATTTCAATATATTTAAAGGATACAAGTGGCTTTTTGATACATGGATGAATTGTATAGTGGTGATGTCAGGGCTTTTAGTGTACTATCACCCAAATAGTATAGACAGTACCTGATAATGTAATTTAGATCCTTCATTCCCCTCCCAAACCCCCCATTTCTAAGCCTCCAAAGTCTATTATACCACCATCTATGACCATATATACCCATTTCTCAGCTCACACTTATAAATGAGCACATGCAATGTTTGTTTTTCTGTTCCTGAGATATTTCACTTAGGACGAGGGCTTCCTGGTCCATTCAGGTTGCTGCAAAAGACATTTCATTCATATTTCATACCACATTTTCCTCATCCATTCATCAGTTGATAGGCATTTAGATTGATTCCATATCTTTGCAATTATGAATTGTGCTGTGATAAACAGATAAGTACATGTGACTTTTTGATATAATGACTTCTTTTCCTTTGGGTAGATACCTAGTAGTGTGATTGCTGGATCAAATGGTAGGTCTACTGTTAATTCTCTAAGAAATCTTGATACTGTTTTCCACAGAGGTTCTATTAATTTACATTCACACCAAAAATGTATAAGTGTTCCCTTTTCATCATATGCATGCCAGCATCTGTTGTTTTTGACTTATAAATAATGGCCATTCTCACAGAAGTGAGAGAGTATCTCATTGTGGATTTAATTTGCATTTCCCTGATGATTAGTGATGTTGAGTATTTTTTTCATATATTTGTTGCCACTTGTCTATCATCTTTTGAAAAAATATCTGCTCATGTCTTTTGCCTACTTTTTCATGGGGTTGTTGTGTCTTGCTGATTTGAGTTTTAGGTATATTCTGAATGTGAGTCCTTTGTTGGATGTATGATTTGCAAATATTTTCTTCCATTCTGTAGGTTATCTATTTACTCTGTTGGTTATTTCCTTTACTGTACAGAAACTTTTTAGTTTAATTAAGTCCCATTTACTTACTTTTATTATTGCTTTATTTGCTTTGGGGGACTTAGTCATAAATTCTTTGCCTCAGCCAGTGTCCAAAAGAGTTTTCCCTATGTTTTCTTCCAGAATATTTATGGTGTCAGGTCTTACATTTAAGTCTTTAATCCATCTTCAGTTAATTTTGTGTATACTGAGAAATAGGGATCCTGTTTCATTATTCTGCATGTGGCTCTCCAATTTTCCCAGCATCATTTATTGAATAGGGCATTCGTTTCCCAGTGTATGTTTTTGCCTGCTATGTCAAAGATCAATTGGTTAGATCAATATGGTTTTATTTCTGGGTTCTCTATTCTGTTCCATTCATATATGTGTCTACCTTTATACCAGTTCAATGCTGTTTTGGTTACTATAGTCTACTATACTATTAATTATACTATTAATAGTATAATTTGAAGGCTGGTAAGATGGTGCTTTCAATTTCTTCCTTTTGCTTAGAATTGTTTTTGGCTATTTGGGCTCTTTTTTGATTCCATATGAAATTTAGGATTATTTTTTCTAGTTTTGTGAGAAAGGACATTGGTATTTTTATGGGAATTGCACTGAATCAGTAAATCACTTTCAGCAGTGTGGACATTTTAACAATATTGATTCTTCCAATCCATGATCCTGAAACATTTTTTTAATTTGTTTTTGTCATCCATGATTTCTTTCATCAGTGTTTTGTAGTTCTCCTTGTAGAGATCTCTCACCTCCTTAAGTAAATATACTCCTAGGTATTTTATTTTCTTTGCAGCTAATGTAAATGGTATTGAGTTCTTAATTTGACTCTTTGCTTGCCTGTTATTAATGTAGAAATGCTACTGATTTGTGTACATTAATTTCATAACCTGAGACTTTACTGAATTTATTTATCAAATCCAGGAGTCTTTTGGAGGAAACTTTCAGATTTTCTAGATATAAGATCATATTACTGGAAAACAGGGATAGTTTGACCTCCTCTATCTAATTTAGATATGCTTTACTTCTTGACATTGCCTCATTGCTCTGGCTAGGACTTCCAGCACTATGTTGAATAGAAGTGGTGACAGTGGGCATCCTTGTCTTGCCTTATTCCAGTTTTTGAGGGGGAGATTTTTTTATTGCTGATTCAATCTTGCTAATTATTATTATTCAGTTAAGGATTTCAGTTTCTTCCTCATTCAAGCGTGGAATGTTGTGCAGGTAATTTCCAACTATGGTGTTGCTGTTGGATCTCAGACCCCTGGAAGAGTGTTCAGGTGCCAGCAGTGGTGGACAAGACTAGGTAATCCCCAGTTCCCAGGCCTGTGGGTGGCATGATTGAGTCCTAGAGGGACCATACTGAGACCATCTGCCAAAGTTTCTCTCAAGTCTCCCTGAGTTCAGGTGCTGGCTGTGATAGTGAGGGGTTGGAGTGATGTGTTCTGGAAGAACACTCAGGCAGGACAAGGTTAGATGCACTGTGAGCCCATGACAGAAGGGGTGGGGCCCTTTTGGTGAGATTACTAGTGGCAGGAAGCTGTGACATACCCATAACATTCACACCTTGCTCTCTCAGCAGTAACAGTGGCATCTGTCCTCCAGGGGCACAAAAGCACCCAGGTTCTACCCTGGGACCCAGCTGCAGCAGAGGTGAAGGAGGCAGCTCAACCCACTGTGTGCAGGGCTACCAGACTCGCTGTGGGCTGTGCTGAAATGTCCCAGCAGGGAAGGTGTGGTTGTGCCAGGGACTTGCCTCCAGGGTGGGTAGGTTCCTCCTAGGAGAGACAGGCTGCACAGGGAGAGGACTGCTAGCCCTTCATTTCCTCGGGGAGGTGGTAGCTTTTGTCTTTGGGGCACACAAAAGTGCTTGCTGCATGTTTTTAGGGGGAGAGGGTGATGCCCAAGCTTGAAATATTGAGTGTTTTAAGTACTCTGTCAGAGGCAGGATAGACACTTTCAAATGCTCTGGCTTAATCATCCTTTCTGGAATTCTCACCAATCCCAAGTGGAAATAGCCAAAGCTGCCTTGGCAGCAGTGGGCAGGGGAAGGAAGGAAGAGGAAAAGCCTCCAAATGGTGGGGAGCAGGTGCCCTGGTCTCCTTTGTCCTTAGTGGCCTTATGGCATGCTGCACTCTCCTCTTGGCTGGAAGTGGCCTGCCCTGAATACCTAAGCTCTGGGAGTCTGACCGTTCCCCCAGGACTCACCAGTCCCCTAAGGCTGCTGGGGTCTGGGTGGGTGATGGTGGGCGCTGACTATGGACCTCTCAGGCTTGGCAATCTCATTCTGTGTTCTTGGTTCTTGGTATGCTCTTGGCCAAAGAATAACCAGACATACCAAAGTAAGGCAAGCACAAGGTGAAATTTATTAAGAGGGAGCAAGATATGATTATAGAGCAAGAGGAAGATACAGGTTTACAGAGTAACGTACATATGCCACAGATGACAACCAAACCCCTTGTCATATCAAAAGAGATCTTAGTTATGGTCTGGGTCTTGTTTTATAGTGTCTGGTTAGGGACCTCCTCATGGTTCAAATATCACCATGGAACCACTTTGATGGACAGTTGGGAGTTATGTGACCTGAGTCTTTCCCCACAAAGCTCTCCCATGAGCCTCTCTGAAAGCCCATCTGTGGGGGTGAACTGCAACATAGATTTAAGTTAATAATATGATAATCAGCCTTAGGTTGCCCTTAGTCACCTTCCACACCTATGCCACTTGGCCCATGGGCTAAAGAGTTCACTGCATTCTTTGGCAGTTGGCGAGCTAAGTTCTGATTGGTAGATTGGCAGGGCGTTCACTCCTCCCCCACATGCAGCAGTTGCTTGGGGCATTATTAAGTTGGGGCAGTACCAAGATAGGGGCCTGGGGCACATCCTTTTCCTTCTTCCCAGATGGGGCAATTGCTCAGGGCAGCACCAAAGCAAGGCACCCAGTTTCATCCATAGGGGGGCCAAAATCCCTTGCTATCTACCTAATAGATCCAGCGACAGAGAGACCCAGGAGCTGAGATTCCTGGGTTGGGACAGCTGGAAAAACAATGCCTATCTGTGAAGGGAGGGAAATGAGCTGCACTTTTTGTATAGAGCCTGGGCACAGTGAGCAGAGTACTATTGGGGGTGTATCCCCCCACCAGGTTTAGAACTGGCTGTCCTGCCATTCACCTTCACCTAAAGCTCTTTCTTGGGGACAGAGGTGCTTCCTCTTCCTCCTCTCAGATCCTAAGATTTCCTACTAACTAAAATTAGTTACTCAATAGAGCAATACTCTCGATACAGCAACTTGAATTGTTCAGCAGTGATAGAAAAAATAATTTTTATGTGCACTGCTCTTCAAAAATCTTAAAAACATATTATTAGAAACCATTAATGGAGTGCCTCACAGGCCTCAGACACTGTCCTAGGTAAGGTTGAAAAACATTTCATCCTACCAAAAAGTACATGCTGTAATCAGCTAAAGCAAGATCCAGACCCAGGCCAGTCCTGATGCATGACCATGCTGCTTCCCCCAGTTTCTCCTCACCTTATGTCTACACTCTGGGGACCTACCAATTGCCTTTAAATTAATTCCCGTTCAAGGGACAACCTCCATTTGCCTTTACGTCTCCTTATTGACTAGAAATATCTGTTGCACTTCTGATATCACTACATCCTCACTATTTACTACCTCTCTTTCTAAAGCAGACAACCAAAAATCTCTTTCACGTGAGCACCTCTTCATCCTATTTATGAATCTTTTTATTTAACTGGGGAAAAGTTTCTATGCACCTCTCAGCAGAAAGAGAACTTTTCCTCTCCCTCCAATAATATATGATCTCTAGAAGAACTGAGTGGGAGGGGAGAAAATGAGGCAAAAATTCATGAAAGGACAAGAGGCATCTCAAATTGTAACCACGGTGACTCTTTAGTAAGCAGCTGAGACAGCCTAGCAACCTACCACTTTGAAATATGTTCCTATGGTACAAAAAATTATAGCTTGGTCGGAAATCTAAACAAATATCTTAGCAAGAGATATTTGAAGAGGTTTGCCATAATAAAAATATCTCACACATATTTAGCACTTCTCCTAAAAATCTTTACAACTATTATATTAATTGAGCCTTACAACAAGCCTATAGAAAAGTCTGAATAATTTTCTTCATAAAAAATACACTTTTATATTAAAATTCAAATAACACAGTACATAGAGCAAACTGTGAAGGTCACACGACTTTCTATCATCATTTGTCTTTTCATGTGCATCACCATCTCCATTATAAGTAACTTGAGAACAAGAACAATACCATATGCTTTGAATCCCCACCCACTTGAACAGTGCATTACAATGTGAGCTCTAGATAAATATTTGTGATGATGCCAATTAAATTCATCATACCTGTAGAAGACAGAAAGCAAAATAAAACAAAAATCCATTCCAGTTATCCAATCTTAGAAAAAGAACCTGAAAAATCTGTAAAGATTAGTTAAGGAAAAAAATTTAACGATAGCATGTAAAAATTCAATAATCCACAAGAAGCTGAAAAACATTGTGAACAGTTCATTGACAACACAAGATAAATGTATGTCAAATTTAAAGTGCCAAGTGTGTGTGTGTGTTCCCAGGCAAGTTTAAGGGAATATGGAAGAAATTTTTCCATTTACGAGAGCTATTTTTACAAGAGTTTTTTTAAGTAGGGGAAGAAAGGATGAATGGATGGAAGGGAGGGAGAAAGGGAGGTAGAAAGGAATGGAAAAAAGAAAGGGATGGAGAGAAGAGGAAAGAAAAGAATCTTTCAAAGACTAGAAATCTAGCTCAACCAAGAAGAGTAGGGAAACCCAGGAAGTATGCCAGAGCAGGTACAAACAAGAAGTTAGGCAGACTGAAAAAGAATTGTGTGGCCTTCTGAAAGAATGTCCAAAACCATTAGCAGAATTTGGAACACTACCTGTGGAATTGATGTGGCCACTTAAAGGTCATGGCGTACAATTCACACAAGAGCTTGGTGAGGAAGAGAGAAATGGCACCACCCCAAATGAGCAGGTGCTCGAGCTGATTGAAGGAGCTGAGGGTTTATCCTACCTAGGTTTTTGAGTAGGTGTATTGAGATGGATACTAGGAAGGGTGGGCAATAGATAAAGGCCTTTATTTTTCACCAGTCTCTCCCTCTTTCTCATGTCTACTTTTCCTTGCCCAGCTATCTTCCAGTTCCCTCTCTTACTTGAAAATTCCTGTGCCTTTCTCCATTATGTCTTCTTTGCCTTAAAGAATTCAACCCTCCAAGACATAATTTTGTATGGAGTACTCTTGGTTTCTAAAAGTCTAAAATAGATGTCAACATTTAGAAATAAGAAGACTTAATGTTCCGTATTTCAGGTACCCCTTGAAAACAAACTGAAGATGTGGCAGTACAAGGCCCTGGTCCCCTGGGAACAAAGAGCTGGTACTGAGTGGCTTCTATCACCCTAGACAGAGCCACATTTTCCGTCCCTTCAGCCTCCATCCAGCCAGATCTACTGCAGAGACTATGTGCCAGGCCCACTCAGGATGGAAGTTTGCTCCCCTGTGAGCATTCTTATTCCCCTCTTTCTTCTCATGTAATTTCTTCCTATGCATTCCCTAGATATTTATTGTCTTCTTAAATTTCCATAAGCTGTAACTGTAGTACCTATGTTATTTTTGTCTGTTCCTAATTTTTAACTGAACACATAGAACTTTTCATTTTCTCTTTATTTCATACCACCCCCATACCAAATAATATGCTTTTAAATTAGTCCCTGACTAAGGATAAAAATATCCTTAGCATACATCCAAAAATAAATAAATAAAACCACTTTGCTCTTGCTCTATTGTTACTTCAAAACCAGTACTAAGCTTTGTCCGTGTTTTAGCAGTGAAAATAACATAAATATTGCAACATATATAAGTTTCTCTTTGACAACCAGGAATAACGAGGTGATGTTTGTTTGCTTTTTTAAATTGTGAGTGCTAACTTCTGTTTCTGTTCCTAGAAAAATAAAAATCACTGTCATGTCCTTAAAACATGTGTGCATTATGAACACAAATCTAGTCCCCCTAGAACTTGTGTGTGAAGAACTCCCAATTACCTCTCTGCCTAGTCATTTTTATCACGATCAGTTCCTGGGCTGCCCAGCCTTGCTGTGTATAGGCCAATTTGCCTCCCATTGAACCACAGCTTGTCTCTAAAAAAAACTCCTTATTTACATGTTGCTTGCAAATTTGAAACTCCTTCATACAATTTTGATAACTGTACACCCTTCTGGGTATACACAGCATAATGATCCTGACATCTAAAGATGTCAGGTGAGACTAACTGCTAGAATTTTTCATTTGGTTAAGAAATATTCATGGCAGGCCTGTTTGGTGCCACATGTCGTTCTAGATAGTAAGGATACAATATGGAATATGACATAATCTTCACATTCCAAGAATATGCTTATTCCTGTTTTCATAGACAAGGAACCAAAGATAACCGGACATTTCACTCAATATACTTAATATCTAAAAAATCCAATGTAGTAGCAGATCCAAATTTGTCAATGTGTACACAATTCCTCTTTCCAGAGATTATGGTGCCCATTTTGATTTTTTTCTTGATTTTCCTCTTCCTTTTTACATCTATACAGCTTGTATAAATGTCTATCTTTCATTAAATTCAATGATGATTTCATGCTCAGACCAAAAAAAGAAAATGATTCCATTATTTACCTGCTCAGATGTTACCTTCATATGACACAGAACTTTTATATATGTTAGTGATCTTAGGTGTTTGTGCAATTCAGATTCCTCATTTTTACATTTTTAATTCTTTCCTTTTTTATGCCTATTTACTTTTTTTCCTTATCTCTCCACAAACTGGGATAAAAGACTTCCAAACAAAGTATTGAAAAATAGACTCCACAGGAAATTCGGAGACAGTAATTACAGGCACTCTGGCATTCCTACTTAAGTAGGTGTTTTAAACAAATTTGGCATAGGCTCATTTGCAACAGTCCCTATTTTTGTAAAAAAAAAAAAAAAAGTAATAAAAGAGTTTTATACGTCATGTTTTTTTGGTTGTACCACTTTTTAAAATTCTTCACATTTGTAATATTAATACTTAAGAAGTTTCTTGCAACATTTTATTTCTATTCACAATAGTTCTTTGAATAAGCATTTTTCATATTTTAAATCTGAGACCTAGGCAGAATCTTTCAAAATTCTATTGCTAACTGATAATTCTTTTTCTTTGGGCTCTTGGAAAAGTCTTGGATATCTGAATTTCAATCACTAATAAAATTGTCTCAGGTCCGGTGGGCTTTCTCACAGTCATAAGCTTCCTCTTTAACCCCTTTTTATCTGCTTCCTGCTTCCAGTTTTCACATGGGCACTAATTATCTTAATTAACTGCAATTGGTTTACCTATCAAAATTGCAGGAAGTTAGTCAACACGAGTCTGCAATGGAGCAACCAATTATCTCTGGATATACTGAGAAATTCCTGTTTCTAGAATTGCAAGGTTAAGGAATATCCTGGCAGTAGTGATATTGTTGAGAAGCTCTGTCTGTTACCAGTCAGCCCTGCCGCAAGCACACACCACTAGCAAAGATGCCATTACTAAATGTGTGCCAAGCATCTCACCAAATACCACGGAGCACACAATACGCAGCACTGCGGGGTTTTTAATCAGCCCACAGCACCTTCCTTCAGAGACCTGGTCTGTGCTCAGGGATTGCAGAGGGGACCTTTTGTAATATAATGCAAATAGGAGTAAAGAGATAGAGACTCCTTTAACAGAATAACAATCAGTGGTACTACTAAGAACTAATCACCCTTAGCAGGGTAAAACTTGATTGTTATCATAGATTTTTTTTTTTTTTTTAACCACAAGGCTGGACTAATCAGGGTAATTTCCCTTCTTCCACACACATGGATTAAAAGCATCCTCAGACAACCTTAGCCAAGAAAGAGAGAATAGAGTCATTAACTACTCAAGTCATTAACTACCATGGAATAATACTCCATCCCCCAGGACAGGGATGGAGAAGAGGCTCCCAAGCAACCAGCAATCACCAGTGTAGGGGGAAGGGTCACATCTGGAGCAGACTGCACGGCCACTCCTGCTTCTCCACCCAAAGGGGGTAAAAAGTCCTCCCTTTAGTTTTCTCACTAAAATCATGGAGCAGTAAGAGCTTCTTGCAGAATGGAGACTAGATCATATTATTCTACCCTTCTGATATTTAAAGTATAATAAACAGATTAAACAGATGAAGAAAAAAATGGCCTACCCTCAGGAAGCTAACAATCAAAAGCAGCATGGGCCAGTTTACACAATGGAATCAATCCAAGTGCCCATCAACCAATAAGTGGATAAAGAAAATGTGGTATATGTGTACCATGGAATAATACTCAGACATAAAAAAGAATAAAATAATGTCTTTTGCAGCAACTTGGATGGAATTGAAGGCTATTATCTCAAGTGAAGTAACTCAGGAACAGAAAACCAAATACTGCATGTCCTCACTTATAAGTGGGAGCTAAGCTATGGGTACGCAGGGGCCTATAGAGTGACAAAATGGACATTGGAGACTCAAAAGGAGGAGAGTAAGATGAAGGTAAGGGATGGAAAATTACCCACTGAGCACAATGTACCTTATTAGGGTGATGGGTATGCTAAAAGCCCAGACTTCACCACTATATACAATACATCATGTAACAAAAAGAAACACTTGTACCCCCTAAATATATTTAAATTTAAAAATTTAAATAATGGGGACTGTCCCGTAAAAGAAAAATAAATAGTACTGCTAATCGTGATGGTGCACGTGGAATCTACATTTAATTTCCACCATTTGTAAAAGATGTAAAAAGTGACTAAGCAACAAACTCCATTAATATAATACACTTAGGATAAAAATGCACTGAGATAAACTTTTCTTGATCAAGATGGTTCTTTAAAAAAGAATTTCTCAGTCAAAAAAAAAAAAAAACACACGAGAGAGAAAATTGCCCTACACGTGGAGATGGGACAGAACTCTGAGTTATGTAATTAGCAGCATTTTCTGAGAAACATCTAGCATTCATAATAAAATGCTAAAGCAATTTTCTGATAAACCCCTTTTGAGAAACTAAAGTAACACCACCCAGCTTACAATCATCTTACAAGAAACCTAATAATCTTCAACTAGACATGTTTTTTGCTCTTTTTATAAATTTCTATAAATTCAAGGGGTACAAGTGCAGTTTTGTTACATGGGTATATTGTGTAGTGATGAAGTCTAGGCTTTTACTGTGTCCATCACTTGAAGAGTGTACGTTGTACCCATTAAGTGATTTCTTATCACCTGCCCCAACCTTCTGAATCTCCAATGTCCATCATTCCACACTGTATGTCCATGTGTACATATTATTTAGCTCCCACTTACACAGGAGAACATGCAGTATTCGACTTTCCACTTCTGAGTTGTTTTACTTAAGATAATGGCCTCCAGTTCCAGCCACGTTGCTGTAGACATGCTTTTTAAAAAGATATAATCTAACAATGATTCCTTAACCATTTATTTCCCCATAACATGCCTCTACCAACAGGAAATCTCTGAATTGGCTTTCTTAGGAGCTTCCTCCCTATGGCACACTTGAAACAAAACTTTGGCACATGCCCACAATCTGAGAAACTGTAACACAAGTACTAAATTACAAGCGGTACTGCCAAACTAGAAACTCCTCTGCTTCTTCCAGGAAAGACCATGGGTTCTGGTTGGACAGGCAATAGTGTAATGCAAAGAAAATCCAGGCAAAAAAAAAGAGAGAGAGAGAGTTTTTGATTCAGTAAAATCTGGAAGCTAAGAGAGGACAGAGTCTCCTTTAACTGGGGAAAAGAGAAGCTAGATTGAGATGAGATGAGATGAAGAAAAGTTTGTAACTCGGGACATAGACTTCTTCACTAGCAAAAATGCAGCTCTGCTCCTAAGAGAACATAAGGGAGTCAGTAAAAAAAAAAAATCTAAATTTGGGAGGGTCCGGACAAAAGTATTCATACAAATAGAAAAATGAATGAAAATTTTTAAAAGGTTTGTTAGAGGTTCTGACTCTATTCTGAATGTCTACATTCCTTCCCATTGTCTTCACTGTCTGTAGAAAAGTCTTTTTGGCCTTCCTGCACAACTGCTTTCAGAAAACCACACTGGGAATCCTCTGCAGTCAAGGAACCACACAGGACATAAGAGCAGGGCTGACTTTTTGAAGCTACTAACCATAAAGTACCCAAATCCCATGGTGGCGATGTCAGAAGAAGCAGCCTGCTGTAAAGCTTGCCCTGGGCTTATCAGATCTATTAATTAAGGTGTGCCTGCCGAGAAAGAAGGTAAGGTTAGGGACTCAAAGTCTTAGTCACAAAATAGCTTTAGATCTTCCCGTGGTAGCAGAAATAGTAGAGTCTGCTTTTCCCAAAAAGACAGTGACGCATTGTCAGTTTTTATAGTTGCCAAGGAGCAAATGTAGATTAAGCAGGGGTCTTCTGAAAATAGTACCCCAGCACAGGGGATAGAATTTCAGATGCATGGGAAGTTTTTAAGCATTCTCTCAAAAATCAATAGGCCTCTGTCTAAGCCTTCTTTAACCCTAAACCAACCATGGAAAAAATGAAGCATGCAAATAAAAAGGGAAACAGGGTTCTTATGGTCCTCAACTCCCTCCTCTACTTCTGTGGCTCACTCTGTAAGTGCTTGGCAAAGGCAGACCTCATCTTAGACATTGTCCTAGATCCTAGAAAGTATTTTAAAAAATGAATAATGAATAAGATGTGATCCTTGTATTAAAGAAAATTAGTCTTTTTTATAAATAAATATATAACATCCAAAGATAGATAATTATGCATAAGTTTAAAAGTTACAAATTCCATAAGAGTCCAGAAACAGTACCATGAATATAAGGACATTTAGTGATGAAAAGTTTGCATTTAAAATTAGTGCAGAATAATGGAGAATAATGCAGAATAGTGTAGAATAATGCAGAATCATTTTTTGTTCAAAAAGATGGCTATTAGTATCATTCAGGAAAATATAAAGTCAGATTTAATCTGAACACACATACATATACACATACCCCACATGAATTTAAAAACTATGAATAAAACCATATAAGCATTAGAAAAAAATTCTATTAGAACATTTTTATAATCTTTGGTGCTAGGAAAGGCCTTTTTATGCACAAAGGGAAAGATATTTAAATTTGATTTTTTTCAATTTTTTTTATGTCAGCATATTACAGGGGTACAAATGTTTAGGTTATGTATATTGCGTTTGCCCACCCAAGTCCAAGCTTCAAGCGTGTCCATCCTCCAGACGGTGCACACCGCACCTGTTAGGTATGTATATACCCATTCCCTCCTGCCCCCACCCATCTGCCTGACCCCCAATGAATGTTATTACTATATGTGCACTTAAGTGTTGATCAGTTAATACCAATTTGATGGTGAGTACATATGCGTTGCTTGTTTTTCCATTCTTGTGATACTTCACTTAGTAGACTGGGTTCCAGCTCTATCCAGGATAATACAAGAAGTGCTAGAGTGGAAATTAGGGAGGGAGGAGAGGAAGGAGGGGATGGGTGATAACCTACCTAACATGTACAATGAATACTGTCTGGGTGATGGGCACACTTATAACCCTGACTCAAGCATAACAAAAATGATCCATATAACTGAAAACATTTGTACCCCAATAATATTTTGAAATAATAAAAAAAATTAAACTTTAAAAAATAAACTTGAAAAGAAAAGAAAATGTTCCCAAAGTCTATCATTCAATAGACTAAGGAATTGTCTTTCTATTCCTATTGCTAAGTTTTGAGGTTTTTGTTTATTTAAAAATCATAAATATATGTTAAATTTTATCAAATTCTTTTTCTAAGATGTAGCAGGCTGAATAATAGCTCCCAAAGATATCTATATCCTAATCCCAAGGGCCTGTGAATATGTTGTCGTATATGGCAAAAGGTTTTTAAGAATTTTGAGATGGGGAGAATATCGTGGATTATCTGGGTGAGTCAAGTATAACCACATGACTTATAAGAAGAAGTCAGGAGAGTCCGAGTCACAGAGAACAAGACTGGAAGATGCTATGCTGCTGGTACGAGGCCACAGCCAACAGGCGAAGGCAGCCTAAAGAAGCTAGAAAAAGCAAGGGAACAAATTCTCCCGTAAAGGCCCAAAAGGAATGCAGCCTACCCAACACCTTGAGACTGATTTTGGACTTCTCATCTCCAGAACTATAAGATAATAAATTTGAGTTGCTTTTAGCCACTAAAGTTGTAGTGATTTCTTTACAGCTGCAACACTGGATGCAAGGACTATTGTATTGGATTTCAACCTCTTTTAGTCTGTGATTACAGTGAATTACTTTACAGAAGTCTAGTTAATAAATCATCCTTACATTCTTGCTAAGATGATCCTTCTTTAAAGATTAAAGGTTAAGAGGTCTTATTTTTTTTTAATTCAGTGGTGGATTTAGTTTGAAAATATTTTATTTAGTATTACAACTATGTTCATAAATGAGATTGATCTTTAATTTTCCTTTCTCATAAAATCTTATCTGTTTTGGGTATCCTGGACTCAAGAAAGGAAATGAGGAGTACACCTTCTTTTACTATTGTATAGACACATTTTATAAGATTGGGATTAAAAAGATTCATAAAACTCACTTGTAAAAGGTTCAGAGGTAGGTGCCAGTGTTGTGTGTAAATATTTGAATTTCTGTTTAGTTTTTTCGTATTTATAAGCATTTTCAAGTTTTATTCTTTTTGAATTGATTTCAGTGATTTACATTTTTCCATAAAAGTATTTATTTCAGCTCTTTTCAAATCCAGTAACATAAATCTTTTTATAGTTTTCTCCTACTTTTTTTATACTTTACTTTATATGTAGTTATGCCTACTATTTAATTTCTACTATTATTCATTTGTGAATTCTCTTTATTTGCTTATCTTGTTCATTGTTGGAAGAAATTAACCTATTTTGTTAGTCTTCTCCAAAAATTAGCATTTGATTTAGTCGATCATATATTATTTGATTTCTATTTCCTTGATTTATGTTCATATCATTATTATTTTCTTTCTTTATATTTCTTGGGTTTACCCCATTATTCTTTCTTTAAATGTTTAGCTGAATATTTAGCTTATTATTTTTTAATCTTTTTGTTTTCAAATTTCTAGATAACTATTACATTTAAAGAAAAAACTGAATGAAGTACAAACAAAATAATTGTACCCCCTCTTGCTCGCTGAAGTTTTATTAGGCAAGTTCTTTCCTATCCTTTGAGGAAATTCTACAAAACGTCTGATGACTTCTTCCATTACCTCAAATAACAAGAGTCTTCTTCTGGTCCCTGTAGTTTCAAGAATAGTCTCATTTTAATTATTACAATAGTTGTTCTGACATAATAGCTAAAACTCTGAAATTCATTAAAAGTCAAAAATTATCCCAATCCCAGTTTAGTTTGCTTCAAAATGGAAATCTGCTGTGCAAAAGAGAGGTGTGGTCAGTTTCCTCCCTATTCTTCACATTCTCACTGCCTCCCTTCCCATTAGCTTGGTAGCTAGAAATTACGGTAGATAGCAGAAAGACCTTCCTCTGCTAGTATTGGTGCTCAAAGGTTACTCTTTTATTCGTTATAGTGTTAAGGTATAGTCTCTTCTGCTATGAAAAAGAATTCCAAAAATGCAGTGACTTAAGATAAAAGCTTATTCTCCCCCATAATGATCGTCAAGTGGTCTAGGCTAGTGAGATGGCTTCGTTCCATGAGATCAAAGACCTATGTTTCATCTTATTGCTCCATACTGCAAGAGCTTTGTCATCATTTTCATGCTCCTAGATGGGACACTATCTTGCCTGCATTCCAACTCACAGGGAGGATACGGAGGAAATGGAGCACTTCCAAGAGAAGCAGGTGATGCAGTTGCAGATCACATCTTCCCACTCTTTCAGTAGCACAAACAGTTCACACTTCTCTTTCCTTCTAAAACATCTCACTTATCAAAAATGTGTACTTTGAGGCATCTCCATACTGTTTTCCATACAGCTTGTACTAATATGCAGTCCATCAGCAGTGTATTAGATGGCCATTTTTTTTTTCTGTCCGTAACCACACCAGCATCTATTGTTTTTTGACTTTTTTATAATGGCCATTCTGACAGGGATAAAGTGGTATCTCATTGTGGTTTTAATTTGCATTTCCCTGATGATTAGTGATGTTGAGCATTTTTTCATATGTTCGTTGGCCATTTGTCTATCTTCTTTTGAGAAAAAATCTGTTCATGTCTTTTGACTACCTCTTGATGGGGTTGTTTGTTTTTTTCATGCTGATTTACTTGAGTTCTTATAGATTCTGAATATTAGACCTTTGTCAGATATATAGTTTGCAAATATTTTCTACCATTCTGTATGTAGATTGTCTATTTACCCTGTTGATTATTTCCTTTGTTGTGCAGAAGCTTTTTGATTTAACTAAGTCCCATTTATTTATTTTTGTTGTTACTGCATTTGTCTTTGGGGTCTTAGTAATAAATTCTTTGCCTAGGCTGATGTCCAAAAGAGTTTTCCTGACATTTTCCTCTAGAATTTGTATGGTTTCATGGCTAACATTTAAGTCTTTAAGCCATCTTGAATTAATCTTTGTATATGGTGAGAGATAGGGATCCTATCTCTCATTCATCTCATCCTGTCTCTTTCATTCTTCTGCATATGGCCCTCCAGTTTTCCCAGCACCATTTATTGAATAGGGTTTCCTATGTGTGTTTTGTCAAGGACCAGTTGGTAATAGCTATACGGTTTTATTTCTGGGTTCTCCATTCTGTTCCGTTGGTCTATGTCTCTATTTTTATACCAATATCATACTCTTTTGGTTACTGTAGCCTTGTAGTATAATTTGAAGTCAGGTAATGTGATACTGCCAGATTGTTATTTTTTCTGACGATGCTTTGGCTATTCAGGCTCTTTCTTAGTTCCAAATGAAGCTTAGGATTATTTTTTCTAGATCTGTGAAATATGACATTGGTATTCTGATGGAAATTGCATTGAATCTGTAAATCACATTGGATAGTACAGACATTTTAACAGTGTTTATTGTACAATTCCATGAACATGGGATGCTTTTTTCATTTGTTTGTGTTGTCTATGATTTCTTTCTTCAGTGTTTTATAGTTTTCCTTGTAGAGATTTTTCACTTCCTTGGTTAAGTACACTTGTAGGTATTTTATTTTCTTTTGAAGTTATTGTAAATGGTAGTTTAGGCATAAAGAGAGATTGAGATAAACTCACTGAGGGACATTTTGCAATATACTAGCCAATATTCATTTAAAATGCCGTGGTTATGAAAGATCAAGGAATTGTTCCAGATTAAAGGAGATTGAGGAGACATGATGACTAAATGGAATGTGTGATCCTAGATTTAGATTCTAGATCTTCAGTCCCCAACCCCCCAGCCTCAGCCTGTCAGGGAGCAGCCACAGAGCTCCACTGTATGCCACATTCCCCAACCCCCCAGTCTGTGGAAAAATTGTCTTCCATGAAACTGGTCCCTGGTGCCAAAAAGGTTGGGGACTGCTTTTCTAGATGCAGAAAGGACATTAGAAGGAAAATTGGCAAAATTTGAATAAAGTTTGTAGGTTACAGAGTACTGTATTAATACTAATAGTAATTTCCTGGTTTTGATCATTGCCCTATGGTTATGTAAGATGTTACTATTTGGGGAATCTGGATATATACAGGATTTTTGCACTATTTTCCAAATTTTGTGTGACTGGAAATATTTTAAAATAAAAGGTAAAATACACACACATACACACACACACATATGCTTTTGATCTCGAGTTTAAATCTCTAGCCCAAAACTCACTTCTAAACTAATATATTCAGCTGCCTGATTGATGTCTCTACTGAGATGTATCATAGGCATTTCAAGCTTAACATTTCTAAAATTGAACTCTTGCCCTATCTTCAAAGTGTCTTCTTTCAAAACTCTTTTCCAGATTACTAAATGCCACCACTACCTATCCAGTCACTCAAAGCAGATGTCTTGACATCATTCCCCATATCTAACCCACCACCAAAATCTGTTGAACCTATTTACAAATATATATGTCAAATCCATTGTCTCCATCTCTGTTGCCATGATTCTAGCGTAAACCATTTCATCTCCTGTGTAGTATATTGTAATGATCTCCTAACTAGTCTTGCTAGTTGGACCAGAATTGCCCTCCACGCTGTTCTTCAAACAGGTGCACATGTGATCTTTTTAAAATGTTAATTAGATTATGAGTCTCCCATTTTCAAAAGACTTCAATAACTACTCATACCTAGAATAAAATTCATAATTATTAACTTGGTTTAAGGCAAACTAAGCCCTGAATAATTTGTCCTTCCTACCCCTTTTTCAAACACACATACGTTCTTTCTGCTCTCTCTATCACTTACCTTCAGATCACAGCATACATAAGGTTCTTCAAGAACTGCAATTTAAATCAACACCCGATAACTATACACATTTATGGGCCACTATTTGATTTTTTTTTTTTGAGACAGAGTCTCGCTTTGTTGCCCAGGCTAGAGTGAGTGCCGTGGCATCAGCCTAGCTCACAGCAACCTCAAACTCCTGGATTCAAGCAATCTTCCTGCCTCAGCCTCCCGAGTAGCTGGGACTACAGGCATGCGCCACCATGCCCGGCTAATTTTTTCTATATATATTAGTTGGCCAATTAATTTCTTTCTATTTATAGTAGAGACGGGGTCTTGCTCTTGCTCAGGCTGGTTTCGAACTCCTGACCTCAAGCAATCCGCCCGCCTCGGCTTCCCAAGAGTGCTAGGATTACAGGCATGAGCCACCACGCCCGGCCAAGAACTGCAATTTATTTTCTGCATAAGAACCTCTATATAATTATTATTTCTTCTTCATTAGATGCTCCTCCTGCTACCTAGGAGCCTCTTCTTTATAGTTTTCCCTTGATTAGTTCCTTTTCATCCTTCAAATTCAGATCTCATATTAAATGTCACCTCATTCTAGAGGTCTTTCTAGCTACCCAACTTAAAATGTGTCCTTCTTGTTATTGTCTCTCATAGTAATCTGTCCCTTTCCCCTACAGCACATAGGACAATTTTTAATTATAGTTTTATTTATTAATTACTTGGCATCTATATCTCCCATTAAACAATGACCTCAATGAGACGAATCAGATCTGTTTTATTCACCTTTATATATCAAGTACCTAGTTTATGCTCAACAAATACAGGGTGAACAATCACATAAATAATTCTCAATCTCTATTCTCAATCTCAATCTCTCTAAATTAATTAAAATGCCTCTGCTGACATATAATGTCTACACTTACCAGGGTCTAGAGTTCTGGTTCACTGCATGAAATATGACTCATCCAGGTGAACAGAGATAAACCCCCAATTCAGCAGCAGGTACAAGTGCTATTATATCCTTCTGAGGACCAAGCTAAATTTGTTTTGTGATGGTAGTCTCCATAGGTTAGAGATTGAGAATTATTTTCATACTTAAACAGTAAACAGAAAAGATGTATTGTTTAGTAAATGTAGTTAAGCACCTATACTTGGTGGTCATTCTACAACTTAACGTAAAGTGAGTAGCTTGACCTAATATGCTAGTTAGCCATTCTTCTAATCACCAAATCCCTTTTGTGACTGTACTTTGCAATGCATTAGGAAGTACATGATGGGCCTTGACTTGTATGTAGGTAACATATGCCAAAGGATAGCCATTTTTTAGTCTCAGAACTATGCTGTTGAGAAGATCCAAATTATATAGCAAAATTGGCTTGGCGCTTCTTGTATTTGGGTCAGAATGTTCTGGGTATGGAGTTGTAGTGGAAATGTTCTTATGTAACTTTATCAAACTTTAGAAAAAGGGATGCATAAGAAATCTGAGTTTAGAATCATTTGCCTTTGAGGATTTGTTGGGAATATATTAGTTCCAGAAACAAAATTAAAAGAAATGAGAAGGGAGATTTTATTTTAAGGATTTTAGTTTCACTGTGAAAACTTGATAATTGAAACAGAAAGAAAACAGAAAGTATTCATATTTCAAGCTTTCATATTACTGCATTGTATTAATAGGATTAGTGGCATCTGTACATAATCCTCTCTAATTAGCTAAATTGCATAATCTAAATAGGTTTGTAAAATAGAGGCTGAATTTTTCCAGAGAGTGTATCCTAAGAATTAGAATAAGCAATGTCATGTGGACCCATTTCAGAATCTCCTCTAATTATTTTTTGATCTTTTTTTCCAAGAGAGAATCTTTAACTTCGGATTTGACTTTTAAACCCAATGGATTAACAAGATCAATAGCAAAGTCAGGGAAAATAGGCATTAGGAGAGGGAAAACCACCTATATAGTTGGTGAAGGGGCTCTTTTACTGGCAAGATATAACTCTCAACACAAACCAGGTTAACCAAAAGGGAGATTAATTAGAAATAAAATTGTATAACTCACAGAAATAAAGAGGAAAGAAAGGATTTTTAAAGACCTCAAGGAGTAACTCCTAGGATCATCTCTCCTTACCTCTCTTCAGTCTTGGTTTCTCCAAGCAGGGAGAGGCATAGAACCAGCAGCTCTGAATCTTATACATTCAGCTTTCTTGCAACAATGAAAGAGAAATATTTCCCCAGAGAGCCATTTAGGAAAAAAAATCTCAGGAGAGTATTCTGATTGGCTCAGCTTCAGTTAAAAGTCTAGTACTGAACCAATCACAATGCCCAGGGGATATGATAATCTAATTAGATAGGGTTGGGTTGTGTGCACAGCCCTGAGGCAAGGAGATAGAGGACTACAATTATTGGAAACTCCACCAGAATATCAGGACAAAAGAAAAAAAGAACCCTCACTTCCCCACCAAAGGCTCAGAGGTGGACATTGTTGTTACAGGAAAAAAGAAGAGAAGCTATGTAGACAAAAGCACAAATATCTCACTTCCTATATCCCAAACAGAAGAGAAGAGTTGAGTTTTAAAGCCAAGATTACTTAATCACAACTTTTCTTCACCTTATTTGTGACAGAAAATAAAAACATAAGTTTTCCACAGCTTGTGGGGAATTGAATATTTCTCCTTGGAAGAAGTGGTCCAAAGCCTGGAAAAGTAGTAGTCAGTGCAAAGTCTGGTGACAGTGGATGACAGAGTTTCCAAATCCAGCTTCTGTAGTTTGAGCAGCATTGTTTGTGTGGCATGTAGTCCAGTGTTGTCTTGCAAAAGATTGGCCTGTCTCTGTTGACCGATGTTGGCTGCTTCTTCATAAGCATCCTCATCATTTCATCCAGTTAGTTGCAGTAGACATCTGATGTAATCAATTGACCAGGTTTCATGAAGCTGTAGTGGATAATACCAGCGATGGACCACCAAACAGACACCATTAGCTTTTTTTGATGAATATTTGGTTTTGGACTGTGTTTTGGCACTTTGTCTTTATCCAACCATTGTGCCAAATGTTTGTGATTGTCAAAAAGAATCCATTTTTCATCACACATCACGATATGGTGTAGAACTGGTTCGCCTTTATGTCATGACAGCAAAGAAAGGCAAGTTTCAAGATGATTTCTCTGCTGAGACTCATTTAATTCATGTGGAACCCATCTATCCAGCTTCTTTACTTTACCCATTTGTTTCAAATGATCCAAGATTGTTGGAATAGTAACGTCAAACCTTGCTACTAATTCGCACATAGATTGAGACGGATTTGCTTCCACTACAACTTTCAGCTCATCATTATCCACTTTGGTCTCAGGTCGCCCATATGGCTCATTTTCAAGATTAAAATCACCAGAATAGAATTTCTCCAATCATCGATGTACTGTGCATTCATTAGCCACATCCTTCCCAAACACTTCATTGAAATTTTGAGCTGTGTGCCCAGCATTGGTTCCATGATGGAATTCATATTCACAAATAACACAAATTTTTTATTAATTCATGGTTTCACAAAAATTGCTCTAAAAAAATTTGAAAGATAATCACAAGCCAAAATGTGAATTTGAAAGACTGAGGATATACCTTCAACATAAAAATTAAACAAGAAAAAAAAATTAAACAAGAAGTGTCACAGTGAAATGTCAGAGATATCAACTATAAAACTTAGTACCTAAGGAAATCAGACATTTCATACTTAATAACCTAATAATTAAAAGTGGAGCATCTCTCCTGGCTATGGTTAAAGAGAGACTTAATGAAAGAAAAGTCATAGAGATGTGATGTTTCTTGCTCTGAAGATGGAACAAAGGGACCAGGGCTTAGGCAGTACAGATGAACACCAGAAGCAGGAAAAGGCCAGGAAACGAATTTTTCCCAGAGCCTTACAAAGGAATCTGTCCGTGTTGACATCTTAACTTTAGCCCAGTAAGACCTGTTGTCATACTTCTGGAATACAGAACTGTTCTTATTATCTTTAATAAGTATGTGTTGTTTTGTGACACTAAGTTTGTGGTAATTTGCTATTACAGCAATAAACAACTAATATGAGGTGATATGAAACTATTTACAAAACTTTGATTAAGGACAATAGACCATACACCACATATAGTCTATTAATATTATTTGCTTCTGATGAGGAGTAAAAAGTGTAAAATAGCTGTGCTAGGGAGCTTTCAAGTTCTTTTCAGAGGATTTTCCAATGAATGAGTGAGATGAGAGGGCATAAGTTACACCATGTATCACAACAGGTGATGTAGTCCCTTGTGTCAAAAGGTCAGTATTCAGATGTAGTTTAGTATTTTTTCTTTCCTAACTTTTTCTGCCTAAAAAAAGTCTAAATTATAGAAGCCTAAATTATGGAAAGGTTTCACCTGACTTTAGGAAATTTTAGCCAGTGAGTGATATGTCTCTGTTTCTCATAAAACACACGGAGATAGGAACCATGAAGAAAGGGGGTTTGCCATACAGTTTCTGTCCCCTTTCCTGGCCTGAGAGACAGAGGCTAAGTAGCGGGTGAGGAACGTGTGTGTCTGCATCTGCATTATAGACCAGAACTGTAGAAATAAGCCATTCCCTCTGTAGGTTTCAGGGATGCTGCCAGTAATGCTCTCGATCATCGGAGGCAGGAATAATTGGAACCAAATCCACCGTCAGGAGAATTCCCACTCTAAAAAGAATTCAACTGGGACCTGTTGTGGTAAAATTAAAATCCTAAAAATCAGTGCCACTTCCTTCTTTGTTCAAATACCCAGCAAACAAAAAAGTTCTAAATAGAGTCAAATGTCAAAAAGTAGAGAATCAAAGTAAACCGCATGCAAATTACATAAGCCATTCCGCCACACCTGGCCATGATGTTATCAAATACAGGCTCCTTGAGGGCAGGGACTTTATTTGTTCACTCCTTTACACGCAGTACCTGACAGTGGATACTTAATGCAAACATACTGAATATATGAAGAGCATTCCAATCCCACTATGACTTCAGCAGGTCCCAGGAGGTCCTGTTTGGCTTGCAGTCATCCTAAGAGAATATGATTCTGAATTTCCTAAGCCGAAGAACAGCCAATTCCAGAATACTTCTTCCTTTTGCCTGGCAGTACATGCCAGGCACTTAAAATGAGCAAGAATCCTTGTGGGTGTTATAAAGACACACACCAGCAGCTGCTTATCTCCAAGGGAGGCCCAGACATTAGATGTCTAATATCATCCACTTCAATGACATGATAGTGATATCAGTTGAATCTTTTAGTGCCACACAGCTTCTGTCTCCTTCTTTCCAAACTGAGAGCAATAACCTCTTCCCCCCTTGGGCCTTTGTGCCAGCTGTTCTTTTTGCTTGGAATGCTCTCTCCCAGAATTTTGCAAGGCTGGCTCCTTTTTATCATTTTTGGCTTAGCTCAAATGTCACCTCCTGAAAGAGGCCATCCACGAGAAAGTAGTACCACAACCTCTCTTTATCACATTACCCTGTTTCATCGCTAGCTCATATTCTCTTGCTGCTTCGATTTGGTGTTTGCTTTTGTTTTGGTTTGTTTAAAGACTGTACTTTCAGGATTATTTCTATAGTTCATTCTCCTTTGTTTATTGTCTGTCTGTCTTCCCACTAAAGTTTAGCCCTTTGAGAGAAGGGAACTTTTCTTCCTTCTTCACCTCTGTGTCCCCAGTTTCCAGAACATAGTGTATGTTCACAATATATGTTTAATAAATACTGTTGAATAAATGAATAAACATGTCAAAGGTAAGTTGATGGCCCCATTCAATAGACAATGTCATAGTACCTGAGCAAGGCCTGGGAATCTAGCTCTAGCAGGCAGATAGAACAAGAGATTGACTAGCCAGCTAGTGTTCTTCCCCTGCATCCCCCAACCCCAACAGGTACTCTTTCACCCGCTGCTGGGGCATCACGCACATCATCTAGCATGTTCTGGGTGGCGGGAGAGTTTCCTGCAATCCAGAGCATGAGGCCCTCCAGAAAGAGACAATACCTTACTCAGTTTCCTGTCTCGAGCCCCTGGCATCTGACAGGCACCATCAGGGCACTCATTAAATGTTTGGTTGAAGGAATGAAATTGTTGAGATCTGTGATCAATAGAACTGAGCTTAAGTACTGTCTTTGCTATGGAATAGTTAGGTGACTTTGGCAAGTCTTATACTCTCTGAGCCTCAGTTTCCTCATTTGATTCGTAAACATCAAGTGAGATAACAACAATGTAGAATCTCCTGATGCAGAGTCAGTTTTCAAAAGGACATTTGTTTAGTAAAAAGGGCTATTCAGCTTAGTGAAATTTACTCTTTTGGGTGGAAAAAAAGTGGCAACCACCATTCTGAACAAGAAATATAATTTATTATTCCATAAATATCTAGACTCATATTTAAGTTTTACATTAAGGAAAATATGGGAAGAGCAATAAAAGTTTAAAAAATGGTGATGTTTTCCAAAGCTACAAGAGGGAATGATAATTAAATAGGGGTATGATTTTTCTTTTAATACAGTTCTTTAGATGAATAAAGAAATCACTGAATGTTGCCAGGATTTGTTACCAAAAGTATTTTAATTCCTTCTTAAGATACAGAAACATATATCAGATCTTCCTTGTTTTTTGCAGAAAGAAATGTTAATGATTCAAGAATGTTCACAAACTTTCACAGTGTAATGAGCCCATCTTGTGGCCTTTTATAATATTACCACTTCTAAAGTGAAATATTACTTGTTAACCATAGGTTTAAATGGTGTTTTTTATTCAACAAACAACTTTTGAGTATTTATTGTCTTACTGTGTTCCAGGTATTATGTTGACTGTTGGGGGCAAAAGAAAATGTAATAACAAACAAACAAAAACAAATTTAAAAAAACCAAACCCCAAAAACAAGGTCCCTGCTCCGAATTCATGCAAATCTAAAGGCGGTCAACTTTTAGGCAGAGATATTATAATAAAATAGTCAAGTATTCTTATACAAAGGTATAAACCTAAGTTACTATACCAGAGTTAAGTGTCCCCAGAACTCAGAATGAAACTGCTATTTCTGCACTTCCAGGAATAACTCTGATCACTAAAGAAATCATGTATCATCTGAGGCTGGGCTAAATATTAATTTCTGGTCTGCCACTTCATGAGGACGTGGTACAGATTATTTTAACCTAGTGAACCCCCAGAAGTCCAAGTATGCCTTGCTTTCATCTGAATCACCTGTTCTCAAAGTATACCAAGTAGAATAATATTTTTAAAGTAGCCCCCTATGTATGTTCCCTACTGGTAAGCAGGTTATCTCTTTCCCTGTGCCCACTCACAATTATAGTTTTAACCACTTTGGTACTGCACTCACCAGCCGCGAAACCTTGCCCACAGCCAGCACTCATAGTCCCCACGATAGTCTGTGCTGTGCATTGACAACGAATGCGTTTTGCTCTTGTGTGATGAGGAAACCTTGAAAGCACTGAGAGCTTGTTTTACTTTACAGGCAGCTTTACTTGTAATGTAAATCAGAATAGGTAACATATATATATATATATATGTTTTTATTATGCTATTTTTAAATGTTCAAAATTTTATTTTGATAAATGAAAAACTAGAAAAGTCCTATCATGGCTGTCGGCTAAAGTCAACATGCGCTCAGCTGTGCACATTCATCTGTGGCTACATATCAAAGTGGTTAAGGAAATGAAAACAGAAAAGTCTTTTAAGGAAGTGAATGATATGAAATGGAAATTTCCATAGGGCAGGAAAAGGAAGGGGAATGCCCATTTTTCCCAACCTAATTGTTTGAGGGAGAAAATGGGAACAGACATGGGAGGTAAGCAGTCAGACGTGTGTCCCAACCCAACCCCCTAGCCCCAAGGCTTTGTGGGAGGAGGAGGTTGTAATAGACTTGGAGGAGCAGTCTCCATCTGAGGCTCCGAGAGGATGTCGTTATGCAGAGTGGCCCTTGACCAGCAAACGGCCATACCCAGTATGGCCGAGACAGTGGAGAGGCATGGTCAACCACAGGCAGAGAAAGCCATTGTCCCTCTATTCCTGTGTGACAGAAATGCTGGGATGAGAACCCAAAGGCCAATTGTGGGGTCCCCCATAGCAGGAGCAAAGCTAACCTCTAGTGCCTCTGTTGCAGGTGAGCGTTCTTGGCCAAGGTCAAACAAGGGTGTAACAGAGACTCAAAAGGGTCTTGGTGCTATGAAAGGCAAAAGAGAAGCCAAATTAACAGGAAGGAACAATCAGAATCAGATCTTGACCAAGCTGAGAAAGAGTAAAGCATAAGTTTACCCATCAGAGAGGTCTGTAGTGGACTCTAGTAGAATCCAAGAATTAGAACAAATCAAACATGCCTCAATAGATAGCAGCAGCCCCCACCTAAAGATGCCATGTATGCTACATCCATACACCCTGGTTCTCGCATCTCTCTACCCCTTAAGTACAGAGTACAGCCTTCACTTGCTTCTACAACTTATGCCCCTACATATCTCATTCAGCAAAACTAAGTGTATTCCTAAGAGTCCATCCCCCTGTAACAGGATAAAAGAAAAAACTATAAAAAGCTAATTAGTTTTAAAATATATTGTTTTATAACATTTATATGTCCACAAGATTGAACATAGGGTTTCATGGAAAAAGCAAATTTAAAATAATATTGAAAGCAATGGAGAAAGTACAGCTTTTAAGCTTGACATAGGTTCTTTGGAAAGATCTCTGTGGTAGAAGTGTGCAAGGTGAGCTAAAATTTTCTTCCTCTTCTTTTCCTCTTTGTTCATTCAATTCCTTCAACAAACATTTTTGAGAACCTACCTTACACCACATACTATGCAAATAATTAGTACAAATATGATTTAAGAGAGGAGGGGACATTTCTTTCCTCCAAAGTTTTCAGATCTGGAGATTACATGAATTCTTAGCAATCCGGTCAACAAATATGTGTTGGGTATTGACCAAGCATGACACACTGTGCTAGGCGCTAGACAGCAACAGTAGTACCAGAAATTAATATCAGAAATGAAATAGGCTGTAGAAAGATCAAGTCAAGTAAGCTGTCATAGTTTTATTAAGACAGTCAATGGATTCTCAAGCCAGGTAAATGAACCAAGAACACAAGGATTTTATGAATTCCTTCAGATCACTCTGTTGTAGGGTTGCTGTCCCTACACTTCCCTATTAAAGAATTAAGATCAGTTCCGAAGTTAAGAGACTTTATGTCAAGTATCAGCATGACAATTTCCTTCCCAAATTCCTTTCAAATAAATAAAAACTCAATTTCCTTCCTATTCTTTCACTCTTCATTTATTCAATTTATTCAATAAATATTTATTAATTGCTGCTATGTGCCAGCAAAACTGTACTAGATGTTTGAGATACAGTCATAAATGAGATCTTCTATCAGTTCCTACAACACATTTCTTTTCCATCAATCCTCCCTATCTAATGAGCTATGGAACTCTAGATTTCTCTCCTGGCATCAAGCCCATTCACCTCATCACCTGCTTCAGCAACTATCAACCACCAAGGTGCCATGTTGCTCCAGCATCACAACGAACCCAAGGCTTCTCTAAGAGGCTCTCACCTTCCCTGAGTTATGGAAAGGGAAGCAGGAAAGGAAACTCTTTTGTTCTCCTCTCCTTCTTGTTCTAGGCTCCCCTGCCTAGACCAAAGAGGGCTTTTGTCTTCTCCCCATGTGACATAGCCTGCATTCTCCTTACTCTGGAGCTCACTGTGAAAATCTACCTGAGTCCTCCAAGCTATTGATTATTAAACGAAAGCTTTTGGAATTCGGGAAACTCTTTTCTCCTTGGGACGACTAACATTTGCAACTGACAGCCTGACTTTCAAGAATATTGTCTCACTATGGATTATTAAATTCAAAACCAGCGACCTTGTTATTCTAGCCTGTCTTTGCCTTCTTGCTAAATCAATGAATGGATGAAGAACTATAAGATGATAAGAATAAGTTCAGCAAAGGGTAGCAGGGAACCTCAGCTAAAAATCTCCAAACAGGATCCTGTTGCTTACATTTGAGTCATTATTTGAAAAATGTCAGTTTCTCTTATCATGCTGCAAGTACCTTTACAACAGGGACTATGTTCCCCTCCCAGTGTGTCTCCAGTTAATGAAGACATGGTCCTTGCCCTTGAGTTAGACTGCTCAGACAGACAATTAAACAAATAATTACAATGCAATGTGTTTTGTTCTACAACAAGAAACTACACAGTGCCTCAGGAGAACATTTGAGGGTGACCTTAACCCAGACTTTAGCACCAGAGAAGGATCTCAGAGGAAGTAATAGAATACCTGGGTAAAGATTAGTCAAGTAAAGGTCATTTGTGAAGGACTCCAGTATAAATTATGCTTCAGAGTTTGGATTTATTTCTAAAGGCAACAGAAAGCCACTGATGGGTATAAATAGGGGACTAGGACTTTTTAAAAGGTCACACTGTAGGATACGGATTAAATACAGAAGAATGCATGGAGGTAAATCAGGCTGTGAGAATATGTTGATATTAACAGTATTCCAGGCAAGTTTGTAGATTTCCAAGTGGCCTGGCTCAGGATGATGACAGTAAGAATAGACAGAGGTAAGTAAGTTGATGACAAAGCAGGGAAGGAATGAGAGGAATTTAGGGCATTTGCAGGGTTTCTGGCTTGGGCAACTTGAAGATGCCATTGACCAATGTGAATAACAGGAGTAGAAATGGTTTTGTGAACAATCTCCAAATACCTTTGGGAGCAGTTGTACATAGAGGCTCCATGCTCATTTATTCCTCAATAAATATTTTGATTGCCAAAAAGATCATGTTTACAAATTCATATATGAATATTATTTTGAATGAGAAAAAAGCACAAGTTACAAATGTTAAAAAACTAACCAATACTACAAAATTCACAAAAGCCAGGAAAATAATGTAATAAGTTTTTTAATTATTTACATTATTAATTAGATGCCTGAAACTCCCTTATAATGTTTTTCCTATATTTTTGGCTGCGTTCTCTTTGATCACCTCTTCATATGACAAATTTGTAATATTTGTAATATTTTGTAATATTTGTAAAATTTGTAATATTTTATGTAAAGAGAATGGAAAACAATTCATTCTTTCCTCTTGCATCATTAAAAGGAATTTGGTTTTTTAAATATTGTTAGTTTAGAAAAGTGTGTTTCAGTTTTATAACTCATTGTAAGAAATGCTTTGTAAATTTTTAGAATTGTCAAATTATTTGAATCTCTATCAAGTTTCTTTCATTGTAAAATGAAAGATTTAAAAAATTTTCTCATGGACTAGCTTCTGACTCTATCCATTTATTCCTTGTTCCTTCTCCACTCACCACTTCTATTCCTTGTCTCATAAGGCACATGTATATTACCAAAAGACCTCTGGTCATGCACCTTCTTATCATAACAGTGGGTTAGCTGACATGGCAGGTGGTAGGGATATTCTTAGAACCCATTCCTACACTAGGATAGCAAATAATAACCATACAGAAATGATTACAAACCACATAAATACTGTGCACTAAAGCTAAACTAATTGTATTTCCTATTCTACTCTCTCTATTAGTTTTACCTATGTCTGTCTCTGCCCCATCCATTCCACCTCCTCCGTCTTCCCTGCCCTACCCAACATCAATACACATGCACGCATGCACACACACACACACACACACACATCTTTATTATGAGAGCTTAAGTCTTTAATCTTTATTCAAGTTGTTAAAGGCATAAAGAAGTTTTATAGAGCACAATCCTAGTGACTAGAATAACAAAAAAAGAAAAAAAAGTTTTAAAGAGTTCGTTTTATGGTCAGGCTTCTTTAAGATAAAAGCATGAGAATGCTATCTCCCAATATAGGAAAGCTGAATCAGGAGCCTAATTTAGGGAAGAAATATAATTGTAGAATGAAGATTAATTTCAGCCAATGTCAGTGTTACTTGGTCTCCTGATATTTTCCACAGAGCTAGATTAAATCGATGTCTAATCTACTAGGTTTTAGAAATTTGTCATCATGAAATATCTAGAGATTTGCAAAAGATTGATTGAAAGAATGATTGGGGAAATGGAGAAGAACTAAATATGGATGAATAGGGAGTATTAACATATTATCAATTATTAAAATTCAAGACATAGAAATTGAGAAAGCTACTATTGCTGATATTGGATGGGTGAGGGTGTGTGTGTGTGTGTGTGTGTGTGTGTGATGTTAGTGTTTCAGTTTTCGTTTGGCTCTGTAATGCTTTTTCTACTTGAGATATTATCTAGGAAAAGAAAAAATTGAAATCTTTTGTAGGATAACCTTATAAAATAACACAATTCTAAGCCCAAAGAAGTCTGAGTAACGTATTTTAAGAACATTCTTATTTGTCTGGCAAATAGTTTTCCAATTTCCCAAATGTCTCTACCCTCCATGTGCAGATTTGATCCTTGTAATTGCATGTATAATATATGTGTGACTTAAGAATACAAATACATAAATGGTTTCTGAGCTTCCGCTTCCAACTCTGAGTAAATAAAATATAAGAAAAAAGAGCATAAGATATTGTTGTGCTATTGTTATATTATTTTGTTTTTTCTTCTGACTCTGCTGCTAACTAGACCAGAAACTTAGACAAGTAACTTGGCCTCTTGGTGATTTCAAGAGTTCCTTCTAGCCTTGTATGTACCATGATCTTATCTCAGCCTCCACTTACAACTTCTGGAAATCAATTCTGCTTCCTTATTCAAGTTTTCTGGGTGACTTTGTTGCCTGTATACTTCTAGGTGGCCAGATTTTTTTTTTTTACCATATTTGGCTCTGGTAGCATGATATGAAATAACCTCTGCCATCTTTTCCATTAAATAGTTCAGAAGCCTTCCATTGCTCCCCTAAACACTTTTTTTCTTAATGTTAAGAATTTTTGTCAAAATGTTAACCTCCTTACTTTTACTTACACACTCATCTGTTTAAATTAAACCATACTCTTTAAAAATTTCCTGCATTGGGCATTTTATTTAACCTTTCTTAAACTGTTTTTAAGTTATTTTCAATATTTTCTTAG
The DNA here is from genome assembly GCA_008750895.1 of Mirza zaza. Taxonomy (NCBI): domain Eukaryota; kingdom Metazoa; phylum Chordata; class Mammalia; order Primates; family Cheirogaleidae; genus Mirza; species Mirza zaza. Next base: position 144,891 of record VSMD01015677.1, read on the forward strand.
AAAAATATGGTGGTTATGGCTTTAGGGGAGTATATCAGAATATAAAGAGTACAGACTGTGGAATCTCACAGACATTGATTCATTCCAGCTTCACCAATCTCTAGCTGTGGGTCATGAGCAAGTGACTGTTGTTTAATACAAGGCTCAATTTTCTCCCTTATAAATGAGAGAAATACTAGAATCTATCACTGCGTTATTGCAAAACTCAAATATGGTAAGGTAAGTAAAGTGAATTTAGCATGGCATCCAGCCCAAAATAGGCATTTAATAAGTGTTAGCTATTATTATTATTATTGAATTATTATTTCAATTGAAGTTATTGTTATTTCTTTTCTTCATCCTACCTCAGTTAATGCCACAAAATAAATATAAATGATAGGTTCTAACAAATAAATAATGTCTCTCTACTTTCTCTACCAAAGAGCAAGTAGTTCTTAGAGAATCACATATTAGATTAAATTCTAATATTCTCCTAAGAAATAAGACATTGTTTGACAAATAAAAAAATGTTTTTAGTTTGGTAAAAACTGAGATGTAATATGAAAATAGCTTGGTTTGTAACTTGACTAAATATTCAATAACTCACATTCAAAAATTCAATTATGCACTGAAACCTTAGATTTAAAAGCAAGACTGTTGGCTTGGGAAAGGATTTTCCAAAATCCTTTACCACCCTTTTTAAGGGAGACAGGAAAAGCCAATCATGGAAGCCTTTGCCCAGAGAATCCTCCAAGAGTGTAAAGATAGGCCTTCAGCTTAAAAAGAGGTCTGAGTTAGTAGGAAGAAATTTAGAGACACAAAAGTAAAACAGGTTACTTTTCTGGCAGAAAGAATCATGGAAACAAGGAAAGCAGGGCAGTCATGCATTTTCCTTTTTCAATCTTCAAGTTAGAGAAGAAACAGCAACATTGGATAAGGTGAGAGGAATGTCAAGGATAGCACCTGTAGGAGCCCAAGTGACAGCAGTTAAGTCAAGGAGTGCTACTGGATCCTGACCAAGTTATGCAAGAAATAACAATAATGCCAGCCACAGACTTAGGCCTTGAATGTCAGCAAGACATGCTGTACCCAGGTGGGCTGGGCATATCACCTGGGGATCAGAGGAGGCTAAAGATGACACACTTGAAGATGCCAACACTTACCCACCTTGACAAGGATTTTTTAACCCCACCCATCTTCCTCATCCCCATGCCCATAAATGCTGACACTGTCCTAGAGAGAAAGTAGGGAAATGGAGGAAAGGAAGTTGTGTGAAAGGCTCAGTGTTTTCATTCCAGCGGTATTAAACATTGCTTAAGTATTAATAGTTTAAAATTATTGAATCAGATAAGCTTTACATTGCATATTAAGTTGGTTTTTCTTGGTTAAGTATTAATAGTTTAAAATTATTGAATCAGATAAGCTTTACATTGCATATTAAGTTGTTTTTCTCTTGGTTAAGTATTAATAGTTTAAAATTATTGAATCAGATAAGCTTTACATTGCATATTAAGTTGTTTTTTCTCCCTTCCAATTAGTTAATGGATGTTATACAGAAAGGCTAAATTAGCTGCAGACTACATTCAGTAATTACAATTCTTCTGTATGCCCAAATTATAATGTGGTTTAAATTTTTTACCTCACTAAGCCAATATTTTTTAAATTGTAACCACATGTCTGGTATTGCATCCCCCCCTGCCTACAATGAAACTCAGAGATACAATCATGGAATTTAGGAATGTTACCACTGAAAAGAATTGCAACAGAAATCTAGTCCCTTCTGAAAGGGTTAACTAAACGGACTTGTTCTGAGTTATCAGTGGGACCATGGTAGAGCCAGGACTCTGGTTTCCTACCCTAGACCTCTGCCATTTTCCCTATAGTAAACTGACTAATAAAAGAAGGGGAGGAAAAAATAAGATTTCAAGACTGTGGTAGGGCCGGGCGTGACATATTTGACAGTATGACATCAGAACCACATTTATTAGTGTCACCACCAACCTTATTAAAATAAATCTTTAGGTATTGGGAAATACAAGTTTTTTTAAAATTCTGATTTTCTCTTGAAAGCTCAAATTTTATCATTGGCAATAAAAATTCTCAGTTGTTTTCCTTCAAGTGACAAGGCCACTTCATTCATTTATCCAAGAAAGTCCACTAAAGATATCACTCAGAAAAACTACAGTTTGTCTTAATTACTTTTAAAAGAAAAATGGGCTGGGGGCGGTGGCTCATGCCTGTAATCCTGGCACTCTGGGAGGCTGAGGCTGGAGGATCACTCAAGGTCAGCAGTTTGAAATCAGCCTGAGCAAGTGCAAGACCCCGTCTCTACTAAAAATAGAAAGAAATTAATTGGTCAACTAAAAATATATAGAAAAAATTAGCAGGGCATGGTGGCACATGCCTGTAGTCCCAGCTACTTGGGAGGCTGAGGCAGAAGGATTGCTTGAGCCCAGGAGTTTGAGGTTGCTGTGAGCTAGGCTGATGCCATGGCACTCACTCTAGCCTGGGCAACAGAGAGAGACTCTGTCTTAAAAAAAAAAAAAAAAAGAAAAGAAACGAAAAGAAAAAGAAATGATCCTTGCCTCCATAAAACTGCTAACCTTTGTTCAACATACAACTATATTTGGAAGCAATGTCCTGTCCTATGTTAGGATAGGAAGGAAGGAATTGAAAAAATTCTACAGTGTTTCTGCATGTCTCAGGAATGACATGATACTATAGTAAAATATAAAGTACTTTAATATATGTGACTAAATATAAAATATAAGTTATTTTATTTTATTTATTTTTATTTTCAGTAAATTTTGTATGTGTTTCTGAAAAGATGATACATACACATTGTGCCAAACTCAGAGAAATGGGTATGGAGTATAACATTACCCTCTCTCCTCTCTGATTAGGCAGCATTCAATCTAGAAGCAACTGATGTTTGTTAAATTTTTCCTGTTCATATGTTCTGCACATTTTCTTGTTGGTTAGTTTAATGCTTTCCTAATTGCTTCGTACAAGTTCTTTATATATTTTGGATACTTACCCTTTGTTTGTTGTCTGTGTAACAAATAAATTCTACCGTGGGGGTTGTCTTCACCTTTTTTGGTGTCTTTTACAAAGTTTTAAAATTTTAATAGAGTTGAATCTGTTAGTCTTTTTTATGGTTTTTGCTTTATACATCTTGCCTAACAACCTACTATGTTTAAACATACCAAGAGAAAAGTTAGACATTTGGAGAAGAGTTTTAGGGACAATTAATGATAAATAAATAGAAAACTGGGTAAATAAAATAATCCAAGCTACTCTTAACTCTATTTAAAAAAAAAAAAAAAGACTGTGGTAGGCAGGATCCTACAAGCAGGTGCATTACTGCCCTGGTGCATTACTGCCCTGCCTAAACCCTCTTGAGCTTGAGCTGGGTCTGTGAACATTGTGAGATTTCACTGTCATGATTAGGTTGCATAGTATGACAAAAGTGAAGGGGGGAAGGAACGTTACCCTGGTGGCCTTGACTTAATAAGGTGAAAGCCTTTAAAGGAGGGATTGGGCCCTTCCTAAAGAGGGAGTTTCTCCAGCTAGCCTTGGAGAAGGGAGCTGCGTGCTGGTAGAGGGCCTGCAAGAGGCACTCAAGGCAGGAGCCTGCTGGTGCCTCTAGGAGCTAGAGCAGCCTTGGCTGACAGCCAGCAAGGAAATAAGGAACTTAGTCTACAACTGCAAGGAGCTGAATTCTATCAACCACATCAGCTTGGAAGGAGATCCCAGACTTCAGAAAGGAAGGTGGCCTGGCTGAAATATGGATTATAGGCTCCTAGGAGCCCGAGGAGAGGGCTAAGCTAAGCCCTGCCCAGACTCCTCACCCAGGAAATTGTGGGATAATAAATGGGTATTGTTTTAAGTTGCTAAGTTTGTGGTAATTTGTTATACAGGAATATATAACTAATACAGACAAGTATTCCTATTTTTCACTGAATGTATACGAATACCTAGCTCTTATTGGTGATTGTTTTTAGTAGGTGTTTTGAGATTTACTCACAAGTGATTCCTGGAAGTCACACTTTTAATTATACCTGTTAGTCAAACATATACTATGAACCTATAATTGCCTATCTATATATGTAGTTTACATGCTCAACAAATGTGATAATGCCTTTTGCATCACACTTAACACTTGCCTGAGAGGGTGATTGAGTTTTGCCTACTTACTACAATAAAATTAATCAGGCCGAAAGGTAAATGTAATGTATATAAAGTTAAAAATCACAAGACAGATCCATATAGCGTGGTGGCCTATAAGGTAGAGAGATTAAAGTCTGGTTCAAGTTTAGCTTTATTAAACACAGTATTCAAGTTTGAATAAATCAAGTATATCAGATTATGACCAGAATGAAATTATAGGGTGTAGGTAGAATAAATAGAAAATATCTTGTTGCCATAGCATGCCAGATGTATTTATAAAGACACTAGCTGGCAAATGCATAGTGATTTAATGTTCGTTCAACAGCTTTTAGTAATGTTAATTCCGGGTTATCACTACTTATTAAGATACCTGTTCTCCCAGTCCTATCTACCCACAATATGAAAAACAAACTATTTCAAAAATCACTTTAAATTTTTACTTAAGCACTGGCCTTAACCTTTTAATTAGAAAGTATTTACTGAGAATCATTTGTTTCATTCAACTAACACTTAATGAGCCTCAAGTCCCCTGCTAGGTGCTGAGGATAAGTGGTAAAAGATGCATTTCCTGCCCCTGAGGAGCTTGACTCCAATGGAGCTTCTATAGTTTTATGTCCATAGCACTATACTAAGCCCTGCTGTGAATCAGTACCAGTGATATGCGAGGTTCTTTACTAAGGAAATTTGACTCTAGTTGGGGAAATTGAAATGAATATTTTTAATACTGTGCCAATTTGGTTGAAATGGATTATTCATGCCATAAGATTTCAGAGAGAGACAGAGAGAAAGAGATCACTGATGGATGGAATAATCTAAAAAGTCTTACTCAAGAACTTGAGCTGAGCCTGAGCAGACAGCTTGAGTTCAGGAAATCTACAGAGGGATGATTCTGGGTAAGGGGAGTGCTCCTGAAAGAACAAGTGGAGGTGGACATGGAGCTCAAATAGACTTAGTATGACTTGGTATGTTGGAGAAACACAAAGAAAATGGGTCTACTATGTGGAGCAGAAGTTTTTTTTCTGATTAGGGTAGAGAAATGTAGAAAATAAGAATGTCAGAAGAAGGTATAGATGTCAGTTGTACATAATGTGTTTTTATTCTGCGGTTTCTCATTTAAAAGTTATATCATGTTTGGAATAGGTAACATTTTCAGCAGACTCTATTGGTAATTTTAGTGGTATGTAGAAGCAATAAAATTCTTCTCTGTAATGGCATACAGAAAATTGTATCCTCTTCAGAGCTAGTTCAATAAATCTTCTCGTGTAGATATTCTAAAAAGCCAATTGGAGAGAGAGAGACACAAGACTCTCTAAGGATATATTCATTTAAGAATAAATGGTTGTAATCAGTTTTTTGTTGTTGTTATTGTTTAGTTGGTTGGTTGAGCTGGTTTGGTTTTAGTGCTTGTTTTTGTTTGTATAAGCACCAGTGTCAGGATATGTGAGGTTGAGATATCGTTGGATGACTTTAAAGTTATCTCAGCCAAAAGTATCTGAGATAATTAAGATCCAATAGTATATCAATATCTTTAGAGCAGATTAAATTATCACAAAATAATTTAATGCATTGAAATATCATATGATAGTTCCAGAAATGCAGAATCTCATCAAGATGTAAAAGATGTTACCTGCAGCTTTGGTAGGTGTGCAGACTTCTCCCTTTTCAAATGAAAAGAAAGAGTTTAATAAGGCTATAACATTAGCCCAGGAGAAATAGCCTGTGAAACCTGACCCATCTATAGTTTGTGGACTTTCGGGGCCCTACTTACATAGAATATGACATACCTGTTGCTGAGGAAGAAATACCTGTACAACTGCAAAAGCAGATTCTATGTCCCAGCCTCATATGTCTGCCCTAAAATAGTCACAATAACATGACATGAATTGTTGGTGAAACTTCAACTTATTTGAGATAACAGAACTGTTCCTTTAATTGGAACTGTCTTGTAAATCCCAGAATGGTTTTAGATCAAAGAAATAATGAAATAAATCAAACCATAGTGCTAATACTTTTGAGATAATGAATAAAGTTTTTGTGATAATGTTTAAAGCAATCGGCCCATTGGAGAATGTAACATATTAGCTTTGTGATTCTAATGGAAAATGGATAATTGATTTTAAATTTGTGAGTTTAAAGTCGAAAGATATGAGACTTTAACTTAGGTCAAACAATTTTACTCCTTATTGAGTGATTGTATCTCTAGAGGGTATTGATAAATTAAATTATTAAATATAAAGGATCTCTGTTTTGATTAGCTTGAAGAGATAAATAAGTACTTATATAAATCAAATATTTCTAACATTCTGAGAAAATAAGGAAATTGAAGTTTTTATACTTTAAATGTGCTAGACTTCTGTATCTTACCATAATAATTTCTGTGCATGATGTTGGCTATCTTACATTTCTGATTATTTAAGAGAAAAAAAACCAAAGAACAGAGCTACAGGTCTTCTTTGATGAGAAGGAAAGTCTCAGAGCATCATGGGGAAGGGCTCTGAATGGTAAACTATTGACACTTCAAACAGTTGACTTCTGGGTGCGGGTTTCTGATCTGATACTGCTTAGACAACTCAGAACTACAAGTGGACTGAGTCAGGATTTCCAAGACTTTTTTCCATGAAGCAAAAGGCTTCATGAAAATAGATTCCTAACTCAAGATCCAATATAATAAGAATTACTTAGAACAAAATGAATTGATGTGGGAAATTTTATTGTAGTTCTTTCTTTAGAATATTGTTTCTTTATAAATGTTTCATTTTTTAGATACAGGAGGTATGAGTAGATTTGCAAAGCAAACTGAAGGAGGCATATGTTATTAACACTTAAGGCTGTACCCATTTAAATAATTAGGCCAAATCCAATGAGACCAGCCCATTTTTAATGTGTGATTAAGAATAATCTTTGAAATTTTTATAATTATCAGGTGAGAAAATTGCAGGAAAAAATTATAAAAGACTTCAGAATGAGGAAAGAAAATTAATCCTTTCAATGGAACGATACCATTGTCTTGTGCATGGTTCCAGATTATGTGATTCATAGGAGTCTTTCCCTTTTATTATTTCTAGCTGAACTATGATACAACTGTGTAAACTATAAAAAACTAATAGCAAAAAAAAAAAAAACTAATAGCAATGCAACTTATTCTTACCTATAGAGGTACAAATGAATTTTGTCCAGCAGAGGTACAATTGATTTCACTACCCCTACCACCCTTATTCCAAGAAAGAAGTCTATTTTATATCTACTAGCAAATTCATTTCAGAATTTCCTTATTGCTATTTGGTTTTGTTTTGCATATTACTGGTCTCCTTATTAATTGAATAAAATGTCTAAGACATATTCATTTTATATTGTACAAGAGCCCTGATTTTGCTTCTTGTGAAAGAATTATCCTTTAACATGAGCATGTTACAGATTCTTTTTTATAAATTTTATTTCAAATTTGCTATGGAGAAGACTCTTTAAGAGAGCCAATTCAGATTGGTGTCCTGTTAGAGATATTTTATCGGATTAAAAAAAATGAGTAGGTAGTCATTTTGATATAGGAGAATGAATAGTTAATTAAAAGGTCATTAAACTCTTTGCAAGACTGGTTAAAAGTTGTTAGAGTCCTCCCATGATTGACAATCAGGGTAGGTTTCCCAGAAGAGGCTCTTAAATCTATCAGGTAAATTACTCAAGCATTTAATCAGAAATATCAATTATTTTTCAGAGAGGTTAGTAGGCTACATAATTAAGTTTGGTAGTTGTTTTTTTCATAACATGAACATGTTTAGAAGAACCTGAGGTTTGCTCCAAGTTTAATCTATTAGATTTACCTAATTACCTAATCTATGTAAGCACTTAGGGGAGTTTTGCTGGTTAAAGTCATAGCTTGCCTAGTCAGGTATTTGCAGAACTTAAAAGGAAAATATAATACAGTATATTAAATTTATTAAATGCAGTTTAAAATAATTCAGAAAATGTTATTAAATTTGTATATAGGATTTATTGTTTGAGCAAGTTTAATCTATTCAGCTGGATTAACCATATGATGATTAATAGCCATATATCAAAAGACCTCTAAAAGATGGTTATTTTTATTTTACATAAAAATTATTGGACTTAGCAATTTTAAAACACAAGTTGTAAGTCAAATAGACAGTTAAGAAAAGTTTTTAGAAATATCTAAAATATTTTAAAAATATATACTCCTTTAAACAGTCAAAAACCAATTTTTGGCAACCAAAACTCAAATTGAAAGAGGCCAAAGCTGACTTCATAACAGAAGTCATGATTATCAATTATGCAAAATGAAATTGAAGAGAAAATATCAGTGTTCCCCTGTAGTTGAAGAAGTGGCATTGTTTTTTGAAACTTCTGTTTCAGTTATATTTATTTGTGCATATGTGTGTGTATTGATCACAATATAAAATTTATTTATTACTGGGGGTCACAGTCAAAAGCCTTGAAATTCACTGATGTAGATATACCAGTATCTCCAAGTGGCTCAAACCCTTTGCCAAACTCCATCAGCTGTGGAAAAGCATCTTGAGCCTCAGACATATCATGAGATTTCCTCTCAAATTTTAAAAATTTGGTTGAGAAAAAAATCTGTTTTCCTTTCATTGTTCAGCCATTGATAATTCCTTAATCTATCACTTAAAACCACTGCTCCCTAATAAACAAGCCAAGGCATCTGAATGTGGGACACGGGGTATCTCTCTCACTATACTCACCATTCATTCCCTAACTCAGTGCATGCTGCTTATCCCGAGCAGCCACTCCCTCAACCCAAACCTGGTCTTGAAATATCACCAGTGGTCTCCTAGCAGTTAGTCTTTTTTCAGTCCTTTTCCTATTTGGGCTCTGTGATGGGTAATTTTCTGTCACCTTGACTGGAATAAGGGACGCCCAGATAGCTGGTAAAACATTTCTGAGTGAGTATGTGAGGTTGAGTCTGGAAAAGATTTGCATTTGAACCAACAGACTGGGTAAAGAAAAATCCCTCTTACCAATGTGGGCAAGTATCCAATCTGTTGAGGGTCCAAATAGAACAAAAAGGTGGAAGAAGGACAAATTCACACCCTCTTCTTGATCTGAGACTTCCATTCTGATTCTCTGGCCTTCAGACTCAGACCAAATTACCCCATGGGCTTTCCTGGTGCTTCAGCTTATATACATGGGTGTGTTGTGGAAGAGGGTGTACATGTGTCCTCTGGGTCTGTTTCTCTGGAGAACCCTGAGTAATACATGTTCCGTGACATTTGATTCTGTTTTTCCTTCCAGGGCACACGTGGCACTATTGTGATAAATACACTTTGTCTACCCAACTCCTCATCTTCACAACTGAGTTTCAAGTTTCATGTCTTCTAGAGACTTTCAGAATATTCCATACCACACTAATATTTCCTTTCTCTGAAGTATTATGGCTCCTAGGTTTTATATCGTATTTGTACTTAGCTATTTATTTTCTTATTCTAATCGTGGCAGAATATTAAAGCATAAAAAGTTAATTAGGTCATAAACACCTTATCAGTAAGTCTCCTTTGCCACACATACACATTTCAATCATATCTTAGAGTGACCTTTTCTCTTTTTTTTTTTTTTGCTTTGTTTTTTATTTACAAAGGTAGAATGACCTTCTCCTGATGTTGCCCTTATTCCTTGGTTGAAAGAGCATTTCCTAGAGTGAAAATGTTATATCTATAATTTAAAAAATTTTAAATGGTAAATTCCTACTCAATCTTCAAGATTAGTTCATATATCATTTCCTCAGGGAAGCCTTCTCTGACACCACTTTCCTTAAATCATTAATTACTTCTCCTGTATGTTACCAGCCTGAACATTTCTCACAAACATGAATCACATTACACTGTTCTAACTTATTCAAGTGCCCATCTTGTCAGCTGACTGTGGGCTACTTGATAACAGTCTATTACTCATCCCTGTGTCATGACGTCTAGCATCTGTCTGACACAATGATAGCATGGTAGATTGGATTGACTAGTTTTAAACGTCTGGTAATACATTGCAAATTAATTACAAACTGACACTGAAAATCTTGCCACGACACAGGTTATTAGGAAATGCACTAGAAGTGGTTTGAATACAAAAAAGATTAATAGAGGCCTTTTGGAAAATAAATGAAGTCCACCAATGTTTCTGCAAATATGAGCCTCCTTATGATTCTTCTGAAGAACCAAAACATAAAGCACTCTCTCTTCTCTCTCTCTCTCTCTCTCTCCATATATATATACACACACAGAAATACTAAGAATTAGCACATGTGCAATTATAGGCAATATCATGTAAATTTTTTCATTTCATTTTTCAAGGAAATTCTCCTTAAATTTCCCCTTCCCCCATATATACATATATATATATATATATACTATTTTCCATAAAAATTTGGTCCCCCTATTTACTACACCCACCATAGATGGGTTTGCTGGTGTAGCAGGCTGAATACTGCCCCTCGAAATTCACATCCACCCAGAACCTCCGAATGTGACCTTATTTGGAAACAAGATCTTTGAAGACGTAATTCAGGGAAGGAAAGGGATGAGTTTACACTGGATTAGGGTGGTCCCTAAATCCAATAAAAGCGTCTTTATAAAAGACAGAAAAGGACACCCAGAGGTGGCTGCCATGTAAAGACAGAGGCAGAAATTGAAGTTATGTTGCCACAAACCAAGGAATGCCAGGAGCCACCAGAAACCCGAAGAGGCAGGGACAGATCTCTCCCAGAGGCTTCAGAGGGAGGACGGCCCTGCTGACGGCTGCCTTCCAGAACTGTGAGAGGATAAATTTCTGTTGTTTTACGCCACCATGTTTGCAGTAACCTGTCAGAGTAGCCCTAGGAAACTAATATACCTATTATCAATCATTACTAATCCTTAGATAACGAGGGCCTCTTATATGTACGTTAGTCCAATAATCTTGCCTTCTGAAACTTTGCTTGAGTACATTTACCTGTACTTACTAAAAGAAATAAAATCATTTCAAATGCCTCAGACTTAACAGAATGTTTCCTTTGATTCCCAAACAAGTCTGAAGAAAAACAAAAATCATTATGTAGATTTTATACAATGTCATCTTTAAAATATGTCAAAACTTGAACTAGAAAAGGGGCTTTAATTTTCTTTTTAAAAATTATTTTCCAATTATGGATTTCCAGAATTCAGTCGAGTTGCTATCAAATTTGTTTTATATTTTGCTTCAAAATTGCTGTGCATACTTTGACCTTGTTTGAACTGAACCTCTTTCACTTTTGCCACTTCAATTATTTTTAGCTGATTAGCCTTTAATTACTTTCAACCTTCCTTGCAAATTAGAAAACCCAGGGGAGCTTTTAAAAAATATCTTGGCCTAGTCCCCACACCTAGAGATTCTGATTTAATTATTCAAAATGTGGCTCAGGCAGCAATATATTTTTTCAAACTTCCTATGATTCCTATATGCACATAAATTTGAAAACTAGTCACTAAAACTACTAGCCTGCCAGATTAGCAATAAATTTGTAACAGATTACTTGACTTTGTATGCCAACAGCTAATTCGCAGGTTAGCTGTTTGCTTTTTTTTTTTTTTTATTTTTTTTTTATTTTTTTTTTTTATTTTTTTATTTTTTTTTTATTTCGGCATATGATGGGGATACAGATTTTAAGGTTTCAATAACTGCCCTTTCCCCCCCTCCCCCCACAAGTCTGAGTCTCCAGCATAACCATCCCCCAGACGGTGCACTTCTCACTCATTATATATGTATCTACCCATCCCCTCCCCCGTCCCCCTGTCCAATACACTATTATTGTAGTACCTATGTGTTCACTTAGGTGCTGCTCATTTAATACCAGTTTGCTGGTGAGTATATGTGGTTCTTGTTTTTCCATTCTTGGGATACTTCACTTAGTAGTATGGGTTCCAGCTCTAACTAGGAAAATATTAGATGTGCTATATCACCATTGTTTCTTAGAGCTGAATAGTACTCCATGGTATACATATACCACATTTTATTAATCCATTCTTGGATTGATGGGCACTTGGGCTGCTTCCACAGCCTTGCGA